>JAJQKJ010000499.1:0-45176 GCA_029574335.1 Rana kukunoris | reverse complement strand
AAAACATCAGGGGCAATCAAAAGGCCTAAATGTGTCCCTAGGTACGTGATTTCGTGCAGAAGGGCCACCTTACTGCAGTATATCTGCGTGGGGTGGTCCAGCAGTGGTTATACACATGAAAGCAAAGTCTATAAAACTAAAAACAGGGGTTTCAGTTTCACACAGCAAAACAGATTCACAGAAGTACCAAGCCACCTAGCTCTGTCTTCAGCAGTACCACTGCTCGAAACTGGTCCCTTATACTTTCTCATCATCTCTTCTGGCTTTTTGAACTCTCTCCTGGCTCACTCAGCCTGCAGTCACATCTCCCTGCTAAAGAGTCCCACTCTTGACCTCTCCTTAGGGGTTCTCCTGATACCCTGTGCTCTCTGATGCCGTGTACACACGATCGGAAATTCCGAAAAGAAAAACCGTGGTTTTTTCCCACTGAATTTTGAATCAAACGATCGGAATTTCCGAAAAAAACTTTTCGAGTCTGAAAATTTGAGAACAAGCTCTCAAATTCGGAAAAAGTCAGAAGGAGCCTACACACGGTAGGAATTTGCGACCAAAAGCTCACATCAAACTTTTCTTGTCGGAAATTCCGACCGTGTGTATGCGGCATCCCTCCTCTTGAGACTCAGGGCCCTTTTACACTGATCATTTTTGGTGTGCTTTTGTTCAACTTAAAGTGGATGTAAACCTGATTCATGAAATTTGAGCTGGGCACATATATCTGTAGTATTTTGTTATCGCTCTTCAATGAGCTAAGTCACATAGCTTTCTCCTGACAAACTCTTTGACACTTTAGACCAAGCATGTCCAAAGTCCGGCCCGCGGGCCAATCGCGGCCCCGGTTTTAAATGGTTATCTAAACCAGCTATTCTCAGCCAGTGTGCCGCAGGATCAGGGGAGAGAAGGGCTGTCAGATGAGCCCATCCCCCTGCTGAACTATACATGGCACTGTGAGAACCATCCCCCTCAAAAGTGAAAGTAAACAGTGCAGGGAAATGTGCTGTGCTCTCTGCTTCACCTACAGTGCAGTACCGGCTGGCTGAACGAGGAAACAAGGTACTGTGCTAATTTTTAAAGGGGTGTTCCAGCCAAAATTGTGTTTATTAAAAGTCAGCAGCTACAAAAAGTGTAGCTGCTGGCTTTTAATAAACACTTACTTACCTGCTCCTGCGTTCCAGCGACGCGCCGACCGGGGCTCCGCTCCTCTCCCCCCCTCCCCAGCCGGCGTCTCCATCTCCACTGTGGGCACCCAGCCGTGACAGCCTTCGGCTTCACGGCCGGGCACCCACTGCGCATGCGTGAGCCGCACTGCGCATGCGCGCGCGGCGCGGCTCCCCGCTAATTGGAGAGGCGATCGCATGGGACCTGTCAGTGTCCCATGTGATCGCCTACAGGGAGGGGCTGGTGTAGGCGATTAAGGCTTAATCGCCTAACCAGCCCCTCGGCGGAAGCAGGAAGTGGGACAGGAAGTCCCACTCCTACTGAAGCCCCCACTCCCCCCCAAAAAAAATGACATGCCAAATGTGGCATGTAAGGGGGTGTGGAGTGGAACAAGAGGAAGTTCCAAATTTGTGTGGAACTCCTCTTTAAGTCTATAAAACCTGATGTAAGGGGGGGCTCTCTGTGTGCCCTGATGTATGGGAGTGCTCTCTGTGCAGCCTGATGTATGGGGGGGGCTCTCTGGGGTCCCTGATGTAAGGGAGGGCTCTCTGGGGAACCTGATGTATGGGGGAGGCTCTCTGAGGACCCTGATGTATAGGGGGGGCTCTCTGGGAACTCTGATGTATGGGGGAGGCTCTCTGGGGACCCTGATGCAAGAGAGGGCTCTCTGGGAGCATTCGTCAGGAACGAGTGCAACAAAGGCAAAATAATTCTTGTTGGGCAGTGTATTAGTTGCTCAAACAACACACACACACACACACTCTCTGGGGACCCTGATGTATGGGGGAGGCTCTCTGAGGACCCTGATGTATAGGGGGGGCTCTCTGGGAACTCTGATGTATGGGGGGAGGCTCTCTGGGGACCCTGATGCAAGAGAGGGCTCTCTGGGAGCATTCGTCAGGAACGAGTGCGACAAAGGCAAAAGAATTCTTGTTGGGCAGTGTATTAGTTGCTCAAACAAACACACACACACACACACCGAATTTTAATGGTTCAAAGAATGTCAGGCAAAATGGTCGGCCCTCACCCATGTTCACTTCATCAAATCTGGCCCTCTTTGAAAAAAGTTTGGACACCCCTGCTTTAGACAGAATCTTTTGTCAGGGGAGGTTGCTAAAATAGATTAGCAGGGAGCAGGCCCTATTACAATACACCTCTGAGAGTCTCTGCCTATGATGAGAGGAGGTTACTCCAATCAGCAATGTCAGCTATCTTGGCTGTATGCCAAGACATCATGCTCAGTGTTCAACAGGAAGATAAAATCTATTAACACAATCTGAACTTTCTATACAGTATATAAATGTGAAGACAGCAGATATACATGTAAAATCTATGTAGGGAGATTTGGTTCATCCCTGTGTATCATCTGAGGCTGTTCACTTCACTGGGTGTATGGAGGGTTTACATCCACTTTAAGCCCTTTCACACCTTTTAATGCCCTCCCACTGGCTTACAATGGAAGGTTCTTTTTGAAAAAGTGAACCAAAGATGCAGCATGCAGGACTTTTCAAAGTACAGCTGCAGTGTAAAGAGTTCTATAGGATTAAAAAATGTATACAATTTTAATGCATTCTTCTGCATTTTAAACCCCAAAAGCGCATCAAAAAATGTCCAGTGTGAAAGTGCCCTTACAGATTCCCTCAGTGCCCTGGACTCACCTAGTTGTTTCGGCCTTCTCAGTCTCCCAAACTTGCATATTCATCTCAACTCTCAGTCTGATGGACAAGGAATCTCTCTGGAGTGCTGTCTCTTATGTACAGCACCTCCATCCCCAGACAAGATCACAGACCTGCCTTCAAACAAGGGAATACCCCACTCCTGCATGGAGCCCTGAGCTTTACCCCAGCCTTGCTTATAAAAATTATACACACCTGTACACTCACACAACCTTTAGGTCTCCACTCTCCAGTAAGACCTGGACACAGGATTGAAGCTTCATTCCACCTCAGATACTTTGAAGCCTTCGTGTTTCAGATCCCAATGCGCAATTATAAATTTGGAGAAAGCTGTAAGCACAGTTTTCTCTGCTCACATTAGACACAATGGAGCCCCGTAATCGGCATTAGTGTGAACCAGTGCTTTTTTTCTCAGAAAATAGGTGCAGGAACTCAACCACAACTTCCCTCCCCCATGGGTGCGCTACATCAGGCAAAGTTCTAAGGGGTGTTTGGTACATAGTACAGAATTTAGGGGTGTACTACGTGAAGAGTTCCTGGGTGCACTTGGTACATAGTACAGAGTTTAGGGATGCTCTATATGCAGACTTCAGGGGCATGCTAGTGCAGAGTTCAGGCTTGTGCTGCATACAGAGTGCAGAGTGTAGGGGAGCGCTACACACAGGGTGCAGAGTTCAGGGGTACACTGCATACAGAGTGCACAGTTCAGCCTTTTTCTACATCTGCTTATCTCTGCATTCCCCGTCCACATGTCACTTTCACCCCTCTTTAGCTCTGACCTCTGCATGCAACTCCCCCTCCACTTCACCCATCCCCCCTCCCCCCTCCCCTAAAAGCTCCACCATCTTTCACATATCTTACTTTTGTTGATGTATTAATCTGAAGCACCCAGCCGGCTCTAGTACAGTGAGGGAAAAAAGCATTTGATCACCTGCTGATTTTGTATGTTTGCCCACTGACAAAGAAATGATCAGTCTATAATTTTAATGGTAGGTTTATTTTAAGAGTGAGAGACAACAAAATTATCCAGAAAATGCATTTAAAAAAGTTATAAATTGATTTGCATTTTAATGAATAAAATAAGTATTTGACCCCTTTGCAAAACATGACTTCGTACTTGGTAGCAAAACCCTTGTTGGCAGTCACAGAGGCCAGATGTTTCTTGTAGTTGGCCACCAGGTTTGCCCACATCTCAGGAAGGATTTTGCCCACTCTTTTTTTCAGATTCTCTCCAAGTCATTAAGGTTTCAAGGCTAATGTTTGGTAACTCGAACCTTCAGCTCCCTCCACACATTTTCTTCGGGATTAAGGTATGGAGACTGGCTAGGCCACGCCTATGTGCTTCTTCTTGAGCCACTCCTTTGTTGCCTTGGCCGTGTGTGTTGGGTCATTGTCCTGCTGGAATACCCATCCATGACCCATTTTCAATGCCTGGCTGAGGGAAGGAGGTTCTCACCGAAGATTTCACGAAACATGGGCCCGTCCATCGTCACTTTGATGCTTGAAGTTGTCCTATCCCTTTAGCAGAAAAACACCCCCAAAGCATAATGTTTCCACCTCCATGTTTGACTGTGGGGATAGTGTTCTTGGGGGTCATAGACAGCATTTCCCCTCCTCCAAACACGGTGAGTTGAGTTGATGCCAAAGAGCTTGATTTTGGTCTTATCTGACCACACTACTTTCACCCAGTTCTCCTCTGAATCATTCAGATGTTCATTACCAAACTTCAGACAGGCCTGTACATGTGCTTTCTTGAGCAGGGGGACCTTGCGGACGCTGCAGGATTCCAGTCCTTCATGGAGTAGTGTGTTACTTATTGTTTTCTTGGTGACTATGGTCTGATTGATTGATTGATTGCTTCTGTGGACATTTGTCTTTTATACAGGTAACAAGCTGAGATTAGGAGCACTCCCTTCAAGAGCTTGTTAACTGTATAGAAGACACCTGGGAGCCAGAAATCTCACTGATTGCTAGGGGATCAAAACTTACTTCACTCATTAAAATGCAAATCAATTTATTACTTTTTTTAAATGCCTTTTTCTGGATATTTTTGTTGTTATTCTGTCTCTCACTGTTAAAATTAACATACCATTAAAATGATAGACTGAGCATTTCTTTGTCAGTGGGCAAACATACAAAATCAGCAGGGGATCAGCACACTGTAGGTGGCTCTGACTCTCTCACTTGCAGGGAGAGCATCCAGTGGGGGGGTGTCGGCATCCACAATGCACCTCGGGCACCTGCATTTCCCTTGTTCCCATCCTACTTTCAGGGGAAGCAGCTCAGGAGATCAGATCTGTATGAGCCATTGGGAGACAAAATATTACTGGTAAACACAGAAGCCAGACTTCTATGTTTACAAGTGATAGTGGTGAGCAGGGAGCAGAGGGCCTGTACTAGAGGTGGTGGAACTGAGTTCCACCAATTTCCAGCTGAAAAAAAATGTCTGGTGTGAACCCTGTGTAATTTTTACATCCATTTTCACAGTAGAAGGGCCTCACACTGTCTCAGTATCTTGCTCAGCAATACCGAACTAATTATCCATTAGAATCAACCTTTAATGAGAAGAACCTCTGTGTAGACAACACGGTTTTTAGCACCTCATAAAACTGATTGTCAAAACTCTAGAATTGTGTAAAAGAGGAGGAATTGTTCATATGTATAACTTAAACTTAAAAAAACTTGACTGTGTAGATCCCTCACAAACCACAAAAATCTCTCTAGTTCTCTTAACCTAATGCAGCAGAAAATTATACCTTAACATGTTGATTTACCAGATAAATCTTTGACACATTGTGGTCTCCTAACTGTAATTGCTCCTGTGTGTGATCCACTTGGTTTTGTCTCTCCAAAGTTACAATATCAAGACGATATCCCCTGCAAAACCATGCCAACATTTTCAGAACAGAACACTACTTTTAAGAGGCTAGCTGTGAGGGCTATAGTCTACGCTCTTATCTCAGGTACAAGCATGAAGACGATAAAGATACAGGGTGGACCTGTGTCCTTTTCAACCTTATAAACGTAACTGCAGTTTAATGATGGCTAGGGCAAGAGCTGCACCTACAAAAATTTCAATACCAAGATTGGACCTTTTAGCTGCTCTCCCAGGATAAGTTTTATGCTAAAACTGGAATTCCATAGAAAAATCCATTAAGAATTCTTCTGGACAGACTCTAAAGCCCCAAACACACTATCAGTTTTCCTGACGGTTTTCTCTTCAGGTTTACCAAAACATCATAAGGTCAAACCTCAAGAGTTTCAATTTGTATGCAATCAGGCAGGCCCTTGCACTACATGGTTTTGGTAAACCTGATGAGAAAACCGTCAGGAAAACTGATAGTGTGTATGGGGCTTGAGACTGAGTTAGCAAACAACAACAATGAAGCTCAAAGTTCCATATATTCATCGCTAATCATGTCCTATTCATACAAGAAACTAAAGATCTCATCCAATAGTATTTGTTTGACACATCATAAAACACAACCAACCATGTTTCTACATCTTATTGTTCATCAAACATTGCTACATCAATCCAGTTTTCAGGAAGCACATTTTTGTGTTGGCAAGAAACAGACGCCACACCTGACCCTTCTGTTGAGCTATTTGTTGGTGACCCTGAAATTATGGTAGTCCAGGCATTTGCAAAAATAGTCAGTAATTACATGGACATTCTTAGCTACTTGAGTAAGTTTTCTTCTTGGGCAACACTTCCTAAAGTGGTTGCTAGAATTATGAAATTGCAGTCCAAGTAAAGAAATCACAGAGACCGTGTGACTATCAAAAAAAAAATGAAAGTGCTGCAGGCTAAATACAGCTAATCCAACAACAACAACAACAAGCATTCTGACAAAAGATGATCTTGTTCCACTATCACAGCAAGATCTTCAGACCCAAAGCCTTAAAAAAATTCAGAGTCAATGACTTTTGGGTTATGGATGGTAGAAAATCAACTGCCATTGTGACCTACAACTGCATGTGGTGCAGGAAACTCAAGACAACCAACAGAACAGCAAAAATTACTTCTTCCTAAAGAACGGCGGCAAGGTGGTTGTTTAACTCTGGGATCACGTTATATAACGTGATCCAAGAATCGCGCTCCAGGGGATCCGGCGGGTCACGGATCGCGGTAAATTGCCGCTGATAGCGGCCGTTTACCACGTGATTGCTCCGTCCAATGACGGAGCGATCACATGTAAACAAACCTCCCTCCTCTCTCTGTACCGATCGGTACAGTGTGAGAGGAGAGCGTGGATGGCAGCAGCACTGTGGGATGGATCTGTGACTATTGCAGTCACAGATCCATCCATCCCTGCATTAATACTCTGCAATACTCTGCAATACCCCCTGCGCCATACTCTGCAATACCCCCTGTAATACTCTGCAATACCCCCTGCGCCATACTCTGCAAAACCCCCTGCGCCATACTCTGCAATACCCCCTGCGCCATACTCTGCAATACCCCCTGCGCCATACTCTGCAATACCCCCTGCGCCATACTCTGCAATACCCCCTGCGCCATACTCTGCAATACCCCCGGCGCAATACTCTGCAGTACCCCCGGCGCAATACTCTGCAGTACCCCGGCGCAATACTCTGCAGCAGTACCCCGGCACAATACTCTGCAGTACCCCCGGCGCAATACCCCCGCACAATACTCTGCAATACCCCCGGCACAATACTCTGCAATACCCCCGGCACAATACTCTGCAATACCCCCGGCACAATACTCTGCAATACCCCCGGCGCAATACTCTGCAATACCCCGGCGCAATACTCCCCGCGCAATACTCCCTGCGCAATACTCTGCGATCGTTTTTTTTTCAGGCTTCCCAGCCTAGAGGTGTGATGTGGGGTCTTATTGACCCCATATCTCACTGTAAAGAGGACCTGTCATGCTATATTCCTATTACAATGGATGTTTACATTCCTTGTAATAGGAATAAAAGTAATCAAAACATTTATTTTTGGGGAAAAATGTGTCAAACTAAAATAAATAAAGTAAAATTAACAATAAAATAAAATAAAAATTACAGCACCCCTGTCCCCGTGTGCTCGTATACAGACGTGACCGCACACGCAAGTCCCGCCCACATATGAAAACGGTGTTCAAACCACACATGTGAGGTATTGCTGCGAACGTTAGAGCGAGAGCAATCATTTTGGCCCTAGACCTCCTCTCCAACTAAAAACATGTAACCAGTAAAAACATTTAAAGCGTCGCCTATGGGGATTTTTAAGTAGCGAAGTTTGGCGCCATTCCACAAGCGTGTGCAATATTTAAGGGTGACATGTTGGGTATCTATTTACTCGACGTAACTTCATCTTTCATATTATGCAAAAACATTGGGCTAACTTTACTGTTTTTTTTTAAAGCACAAAACGATTTTATTTCCAAAAAAAACGCGTTAGAAAAATTGCTGTGCAAATACCATGCGCGATAAAAAGTTGCAACGACCGCCATTATATTCTCTAGGGTCTTTGCTAAAAAAGCATATATAATGTTTTGGGGTTCTATGTAATTTTCTAGCAAATAAATGATAATTTTTCCATGTAGGAGAGAAATGTCAGAATTGGTCTGGGTGTTCCAGAACGCCTGATGGTGCTCCCTGCATGTTGGGCCTCTGTATGTGGCCACGCTGTGTAAAAGTCTCACACATGGGGTATCGCAATACTCGGGAGGAAAAGCAGAATGTGTTTTGGGGTGTAATTTGTGGTATGCATATGCTGTGTGTGAGAAATAACCTGCTAATATAAACATTTTGTGGAAAAAAATAAAAAATAAAAAAAATCTTGATGTGGGGGCGTGGCCTGGACATGGCTGAGTGAGGAAGCAGATCTCTGGAGCTCCCGGCCTTGTCCTCCCTTCCACCGGCCAAAGTCCTGAAAATACAGGCATGCAATCTGCCAAAAGGAACAAGAATAGAGGAACAACCCGACTGACCTGTTCCGGTGTGAAAACAGGCAACCTACACCACTATTTCCACCCTCAAGAACCGATTTCTCCGGGAGCAAGAGTAGCGGCGCCACGTGGCAATCGGCATGATGGCCTAATAGACGACCCGGACCAGGTTGCCTGGATCTTCCACCCAGACGATATGCCAGAAGATACCACCACACCGGGAACACCGGACGCACACCCGACCATGTCCACCTCAATCGCAGGGTCGGGGGGCACGCCGGCGGGAACGATAGATACGGGCGCTCCTGCAAGCCCTCCCTACCCGCTCTGATATAGAGTCTTTCATACTGAAGTTAGAGGAGACGCACCGGCGGTACTTCCAAGAGGTGAGGGCGGAGGTGTCTACATTAACAGACGGAGTGTCCACAGGCGAGGGCTCCCTAGCAGTCTTGGAGAAGAGGGTGACCGGCCTGGAACGCGACAGAGACCTCCATAGAGAAGCGGCGGTCACACTCCAACTACACCTTGAGGAGGTTGAAGATCGGAGCTGCCGCAACAATTTGCGCCTACGTGGGATACCGGAATCGGTGGAGACCGATGCCCTGGACGATACGCTGCTGCAACTGTTCTGGGACGTGCTGGGAGACCCGGAAGAAAGAGTGGAGGTAGACCGCACACACTGCGCGCTAGGCCCGAAATCGGATGACCCTGACAGACCCCGAGATGTCGTGTGTAGGCTGCTCCGCTATGCACAAAAAGAGCGCATCATCCGGGGAGCGTGGGAGCGGGGCGATGTCCTGCTAGGAGGATCGGCGATTAAGGTACTGCCAGACCTATCACGGGCGACACTACGCCGACAGGCGATGCTGAAGCCCATCCTTGACCTGGCGAAACAGCAGGGCTGCACGTACAGATGGGGCTATACGCTCGCAGTCACCTTCAGAAAAGACGGAGCGGCGTTCACCGTTCAGACGCCAGCGGACCTCCCAGACCTCTTCCAGTTCCTGGACACAGACCGGATTCCCGTCCCAGATTGCCTACAGCTCTTGCCTTGTACCCCGGCCAAGGGGGCCCTTCGATGTACAGGCCCGGGATGGGCACTCGCCAGCAGGGTCGTGGACGGAGGAGACGCCGTGGGCCCTCGGGTGGAGAGCACCGTGAGTAGGCCGTAGGCCACAATCCCCAGAACTCTGTAGACTATCCTTCCTCTGCTGTGCCGGCGAAGCTGCCTCCCCCCCACGTTTACCCTTCCTCTCTTTGCAACTCCCGGGGATCCATCATGCTGTACAAACTCTAGAATCCCGGGCTGCCGTTTATCACGGAGCTGGCCCTCCCACCGTATATGTCTTACTCGAAACCCGAGCCAGGGACCTGGGGGGGCGAGATGGCTCGTGCTGTAGCTTAGATCCCTGCCTGTTCTCCCTGAACAACTTTCTGGGCTCCCGCGCTGTTAGGGCGCACCCTGATTCCCTGGAGACCGACCTGGGACTCGCGAGGACCTGACACTCCTTCCCCTCTCCCCATGTTGCGGGGTAAAAACTACCTGCCCCTGTACCGTCACCCCGGTCAACCTCATCCACGTCTGGCCTGGAATCACCTAGTTGCCTGCTACCCAGGGGATTGAGGCAGTGACATCTCGCAGACCCCCCCCCCCCCCCCGCCCATTGAGTTTTTTCCTCTGCCCTTTGTTTCACTGCCACTCAGAGGGGCGAGGAGCCTTGCACTGTTAGCTAATCCCCGGGATGGACCACATGGTGAGAACTTAGACTCT
This sequence comes from Rana kukunoris, assembly GCA_029574335.1. Lineage (NCBI taxonomy): Eukaryota > Metazoa > Chordata > Amphibia > Anura > Ranidae > Rana > Rana kukunoris. The sequence goes on along the minus strand of JAJQKJ010000499.1, from coordinate 34,672 downwards.
CTCCTTGACCACACGCCTCTTGAGCTTTCCCTCTTTCTCTTTAACTCCTAACTCCCGGTCCACACTGGGCCACACAATACCCCCCTCTACCTAATCACATATTTCCTTCCCACCCCTCGCCCGCGAGCATGGATACACTAAAGATTATGTCGTTAAACGCCAAAGGTCTGAATACACCCGAAAAACGTAAAATGCTGCTACATGACGTCCGTACCCAGAAGGCAGACATTGTTCTTTTACAGGAGACACACTTTAGGGAAGACAGACTCCCAATCTTGAAGAACAGGTACTACCCCACAGTCTACCACTCCTCCTACTCGGAGGCAAAGTCCAGAGGTGTCTCGGTGCTTATTGCGGCCGGAGTACCCTGGACTTTAGGAAACGTACAAAGAGACCCTGGAGGACGTTTTCTGTTCATAAAAGGCCGGATTGGCATGTCAGAGATCACCCTGGCGAACCTTTACTCCCCAAATGAACACCAGGATAATTTTCTGATGCGACAACTCAACCCCCTGACACGATATGCCACTGTACACTTAATTATAGGAGGCGACTTTAATATTCCTCTATCACCACGGGAAGACACGTCCTCAACATCCACAAAAACAGAAAAAATCCACCCAGGAGAAAAAGATTTCACTTTTTTCTCTAGGCCCCACCAGGTATACTCCCGAATAGACTACTCCTTAGTACAGCACAGGAACCTGGGTGCGGTTAAGGACGCCGGGATAGGGTCGATCACCTGGTCTGATCACGCCCCAATTACCCTGACCTACATCCTGTCGGAGCACGGCTCTGAACGGAGACACCCCTGGAGACTGAATGAATCCTGCTACAGGACCCTGAAATCTTAGCAGACATTGTTAAAGAACTGAGACACTACTTTACGGACAACACCACCCCAGACAGTAGGCCAGAAGTAGTGTGGGAAGCCCACAAAGCGGTCGTACGAGGCATCCTTATTAAACACGGGGCCAGGCAGAAGAGGGTAAGGACGGAACAACTGACTACTTTGTTAGCCAAACTGCAGACCTTAGAGTCGCAACACAAACGAACGCCGACGAGACAGCTGGGCATTGAGCTTGACACCATGCGGAGGCGGTTTACAGACACTCTTACATACAAAGCTAAGGCGGCCATTCAAGTTTGCAGACGTAAGGTATATGAGTCGGGGAACAAGTGGGGGAAGATGCTGGCCTGATCTCTGCGCACACAAAACAGCGCATCCTACATCCCTCACGTGGTTAATCGGGAGGGTCAAAAGGTATCGGTCTCACAGTCAATCTCCCGAGAGTTTAGGAACTTTTACAATACCTTATATAATCTACCCACTACACCTCTGGACTCCGGGGCAGACCTTTCCAGGGATTACCTGATCTCCTCGGCTATGCCAACCTTATCCTCAGACGTTAGGGACTTACTTGAGGGGCCTATCACCTTATATGAAATACAACTAGCTTTGGGCAGCACCAAATCGGGTAAAGCCCCGGGCCCAGACGGGCTAACCGTGGCGTATTACAAGACGCTCCTCCCCTCCCTGAGCCCCCATCTGATCTCTTTGTTTAATTATCTTAGTACAGGGACGAGACTACACGTATCGATGTTGCAAGCACAGATAGCGGTTATCCCTAAGGAAGGGAAAGACCCAAGCCAATGTGGAAGTTACCACCCTATTTCGCTGCTGAACGTCGATCTTAAACTCCTTACTAAGATCCTCGCGACCAGAATTCAAAGCCATCTGCCGAGCCTAATCCACCTGGACCAGGTTGGGTTTGTCCCTACCAGGGAAGCAAGGGACAACACTGCTAAGGTACTGAACCTCGTACATGCAGTAAACATTATGAAAACTCCTTGCGTCTTTGTGAGTACTGACGCCGAAAAGGCGTTCGATCGTGTTAATTGGAGGTTCATGTTCGATACGCTAAAACACATTGGGCTGGGTCATAAAATGTTGAATTGGATATCAGCAACCTACACAGATCCGTCTGCCAGAGTCAGGGCCAAAGGAGTGCTATCAGAACCGTTCCCGATTAAAAACGGGACGCGACAGGGGTGGCCCCTGTCGCCCCTACTGTTCGCACTCACCCTCGAACCCTTCCTGCGACACGTACAAACAAACCCAGACATCTCAGGTGTTAGAGTGGGAGATGGAGAACATAAGGTCTCCGCCTATGCGGATGACCTGCTCTTCTCTTTGACGAACCCAGGAACATCCCTTCCCAGCCTGATGAGGGAATTCGAGATCTATGGACGACTCTCCAACCTAAAAATAAATATGAGCAAGTCGGTAGCGATGGGGGTGGGAATCCCGAGCCCAAGTCTAGAACGCCTACGCAGCAGTATTGGACTGCAGTGGACAGATACGGCTCTGAACTATCTTGGTACACGCATCCCCCGACCCTTTCCCAAACTTTTAGACTCAACTTCCCACCAATCCTAAAAGCGGTCCAGAAGTTGCTGGACCAGTGGACCGAAATTTATATACCTCCTTCAAGCCCTCCCCATTCATATACCAGCAGATTTCTTCAAGCAGGTTCAGACCATGTTTAAGACCTTTCTGTGGGCTGGGAAACATCCTCGGATACATAGATCGGTACTGTCCCTGCCCAAGAGTCACGGGGGAATGGCCATGCCCGATGTCCGGGCATATTATCACGCTGCTCACTTAAACCGCCTTGTTGACTGGTGCCGACATAGAGACACCAAAATGTGGCCTCACCTGGAGCAAGCCCAGAGCGAGATCCCGTTACAGAGAGCGCCGTGGTGCCCTGCGGCACTACACAGGTCGATGCGATTTCACCCCCTGATAGGAACCACGCTCAAGGTCTGCGCTAGGCTACTTTCTCAGGCAAAGCTGACAGTGGGAATCTCACCGTTATACCCAGTATTGGGCAACCCACAATTTGAACCAGGAATACGAGACGTACGATTTCGTACTCTGAGACAATTGGGCACATTTCAGGCCTCCCATTTTAGCATTGCGGGACGCTGGAAAACATTAGCAGAACTGATGGACCCAAGCAGAATTTACCGCTTGGACTTCTTGAGGGCCAATCAACTCAAACACTTCCTACATACCATGCCACCCCCCCCCCCCCTGCGGGTACCCACACTCTCACAGCTTGGGAAGAGCTGTGCTTGGGCACGGAACCGCTACCACACCACACGCCTTGTCCATTATATATAACACACTAACCACACCGACGGAGGGATATCGTATCCCATGCATAGCTATATGGGAACAGCACCTACACTGCACGTTCTCTGCCAAGAAAAAGCAACAAATATTGACATTCGCTCTCAAGTCCTCCATCTGCACGAAAGTCCAAGAGACAAATTATAAAATCATGACACGCTGGTATCGTACACCGACCTTGCTTAGCAAACTGTTCCGAACGACCTCAGACTTGTGCTGGAACCGAGAGGGGCACACTGCTCCATATCTTTTGGTCCTGCCCACGGCTGAGACCCTTCTGGACGGAAGTCAGAAGGATATCCCAAAAAATCACAGACAGACAACTCCCCGACGACCCAGCCTTTCTACTGTTACACGCCAATGACATCCCCACACGTGTGTATAAAAAAATCAATCATTAGACACCTTCTTGATGCCGCTAAGGCCTGCAGCAATGTGGCTACGGAAAGTGGATGACATAAATAGGATGGAAGATCTGATTCTTTCAAGCCAAGACTGACAGGAAGTTCATATACAAACATGGTGGCTGTGGAACATCTACACCTATTCAGATGAAGGATAAAGTCTTAGAGACCCGACCCAAACCCAGGGGTTAGCCTCCCTGCCCTCAATAGCATAGGAGCTGATATACCGGACCAAGCGCAACGCAGATAGAGCCATCAGACATATGGATCCATGCTCGCGGGTACTCCCCCCCCCCTTTCCTTACATACCCCCCCAACCGGGAATCTCTCCCATGGGGTGGTTGCATTCCCTGACTCCCCAGGCTATGTCTGGGGAGTTGCTACTATTTACTGTCCCTCTTCTCTTTTCGCGCTTACTACCTTCTAGAATATTAGGAAAAGGTGAGCCGATCCGCGGATCCCTGATTGCATGCCACATCCCATGGGTGATTATCGCCCTACCAACGACCCCGCGAGGAGGTTGGAACGGTAAGCTGAATCTTACCATTGCAGTGTTTGCTGTGTATTGCCCGTAAGGGCTCGTAAGGGCTAGTAGCTTGACGCTATGTGATGACCTATGGGATAATCTATTCGTCCTTAATAACAGTATATTTATGAATTTTGTTTGTTTATGCATCTCTGGATAACACTGTTTTTGAATGTTGCTGTGATCCGTGTGGAACGCTCTTTGTTGTGTGTAAATAAAGAATTTTGAAAAAAAAAAAATCTTGATTTTGCAAAGAATTGTGGGAAAAAATGACAACCTTAAAAAAACTCACAATGCCTCTTTCTAAATACCTTTGGAATGTATTCTTTCCAAAAAGGGGTCATTTGGGGGGTATTTGTACTTTTCTGGCATGTTAGGGTCTTAAGAAATGAGAGAGGCTGTCAGTACATCAGATGTGATCAAATTGATAAATTTTCAGTAATTGGTACCATAGCTTGTAGACCCTATAACTTTCACCCAGACTAAATAATATCCAATTTTTTTTGTTTTGTTACCAAAGATATGTAGCAGTATACATTTTAGGCCAAATTTATGAAGAAAAATTACTTTTTTGCAAAATTTTATAATAGAATATAAGAAAAATTATTTTATTTTTTTACAAAATTTTCATTCTTTTTTCATTTATAGCGAAAAATATAAAAAATGCAGAGGTGATCATATACCACCAAAAGAAAGCTCTATTTGTGGGAAAAAAGGACAAACAAATTAATTTGGTTACAGTGTTGTATGACTGAGTTATTGTCATTCAAACTGTGAGAGCACCGAAAGCTGAAAATTGGTCTGGTTATTAAGGGGGTTTAAGTGCCCAGTGGTCAAGTGGTTAAAGGATCACTAAAGGATTTTTTTTTTTTTTTTTTTAGCTAAATAGCTTCCTTTACCTTACTGCAGTGATGTTTTCATGTTCTCATTGTTCGTTTTTGCTTTGTAGTTGCTGTAATCCTGCTCTGATCTCCACACTTCCTGCTTGTCTGTTTCCTTATAACCACAGTGCTGGGAGCTTTCTCACTGTGGTCTAAGCTGTCATTACAGTGTGTCTAAAACTTCCCAGAACGAATCAGATTCATTTTAAAAACAAAACACTGCCCTGGATTTGTTTTTGTTCTGTGTGTCTCTTTCTACTTCACAGAAACATGAAGCCAGTTTAAAAGTGAAACTAACCTGCAGGCACAATATATGATTGATTTTTATCTATTTTTAATCATTTTGAAAAGGAATCAATTAACTTTTATGTCTCTATACCCTGTAAACAGTCATTTCAGCAAAACATTTTTTCCTTTAGTGACCCTTTAAAGTGCTTCATCAGCCTAGTGAGTGAGAAACTTATATAGCGCAGCACATGCGAACTAAATCGCCTCTGGGCGCTTGGTGTCCATTTCTCTTTTGTCTTCAGAAGAGATGGGTTTTGATCTTTCTCCTAAAGGCCAAGTGGTTCTCCTCCAATCGAATGCTGATCGGTAAAGCAGTCCAAAGTCTGGGTCCTTGTACCGCAAATCTTCTTTCTCCTTTGGACTTGTATCCGGCTTTGGGTATCTGGAGTAGATTTTGGTTGGTAGATCGCAGAACGCGATTGGGGTTGTGAGCTTTTAGTTTTTCGCATAGATATTGGGGGACATTTCCCAGAATACACTTATGCGTCAGACAGAGTGCCTTGAAAGTAATTCTGTCTTTTACTGGCAAACAATGAAGGGATCTCAGAGAAGATGAGATTGATTTCCCATGGTTTTTTCCCAGTCACAAGTCTAGCGGCCGTATTTTGAACGACTTACAGACGAGTGATTTGGTATTTGGGGAGTCCGAGATAAAGGGCATTTGCATAGTCAAGTCTGGAGTTGATAATTGTTCCCACCACGACTGCTATGACTTCTTTTGGAATAAAGGGGGTAAGTCTGCATAGTAGGCGCAGCAGATGATGTGATCCACTGACTTTGCACATCCATTGTCATGTTGGTGTCGAAAATGACCCAGAGACTTTTGACTTTGGTGCTAGGGGCGATGGTTTTACCCAGAATGGGCAGGGATATCCATGTTGTTGTGGGATGATTTTTTCGGTTGGCGTGAAACAGGAGAAGTGCTGTTTTTGAGCCTTTGAGTTTAAGATACAGTAACTCTTTGTCATCCAGTTTTCTATCATAGTAAGGCATTTCTCTAGTCTGAGATAATGATCCTTTTTATTACAGGATGCGAAAATACAATTGTGTGTCATCTGCATAAGAGTGATAGAGTAACTTCTGGTTACCTGATCATTTCAAAAGGAGGGCGGAGATAGATATTGAACAGAACCGGCGACAGAGGGGGTCCCTGAGGGACTCCGCATGACGTGTGTTTTTCAGACGTATGATCGGTTTTCCAAAAAGGAGGAGAACCAAGATAAATCACCTTCCGCGACTCTGGCTACTTCAGTTAGCCGAGTCAGTAATAATTTGTGGTTTACAGTGTCAAAAGCAACACTTAGGTCCAACAGTACCAGAAGACAATATTCTCCTTCGTCTGCGGCCGATTGAAACGGATCGAGTAATTTATGTGTGTCTAATTGATGTTGAAGATAATCGCCAGATTGTGAGCAGAGATTAAACTTTGTCGGGGCAAAGTTTTTTTTTAGCTGAAAGGCAATGTGATTCTATCTTCAATGCTCCCTTAGCAAACCATTTTGGAGGTGCTTGGGAATGCCAGATTTGAACTGTTCAAATTGTTCTGAAAGACAAACATGCTCAGTATTCAGGCAGACTTGATGATTCCTTTCATAGAACACTTTGTTAACAGCCATCCATTAACTGTAGATGGAATCACTGACCACAATTCACCAGACCTATTGACACCAAACTAGGGTTGTCCCGATACCGATACTAGTATTGGTATCGGGTCCGATACCGAGTATTTGCGGGAGTACTTGTACTCCCGCAAATACCCCCGATGCCTAATCCGGATACTTTTTTTTTCGGAGTGGGGGCGGAGTGGGGGCGGAGAGAGGGCAGAGAGTGGGCGGAAAGGGGGCGGGAACCGATCGCAGAGGAGACTGAGGGGGCAGCGAGGAAGGCGGAGTGGAGGCGGAGAGGAAGCGAATAAGAAAGCGGAGAGCAGAGCAGTCCCCAGGTATGTATAAAATCACACTGGATCATTGGAGAGCTGCTTCTGCTGCCGCTGCCGTCTAGCTGTTCGGCGCTTAAGCCACGGAACATAACAGCTTTCATTTGAATAGCTGCTGTTCCCTGCCGCGCGTCGTCATGGCCCCTCCCCCTTGTCGGGCGCTTTTCCCAGGATTGGACAGGTGATCTGTCTATCAAAGTGGACAAGGGGGAGGGGCCATGACGACGCGCGGCAGGGAACAGCAGCTATTCAAATGAAAGCTGTTATGTTCTGCTGAGCGCCGAACAACTAGACGGCGGGGGAGACATAACTGCATATGAGGGGGAAGACATGGCTTCATATGGGGGGCAGACATGACTGCATATGAGGGGGGAGTTATGGCTGCATTTGGGGGGAGACATGGCTGCATATGGGGGCGAGTCATGACTGCATATGAGGGGGAGACATGGCTTCATATGGGGGGAGACATGACTGCATATGAGGGGGGAGTTATGGCTGCATTTGGGGGGGGAGACATGGCTGCATATGGGGGGGAGTCATGACTACATATGAGGGGGAGACATGGCTTCATATGGGGGGGAGACATGACTGCATATGAGGGGGGAGTTATGGCTGCATTTGGGGGGAGACATGGCTGCATATGGGGGGGACACAAGGCTGCATTTGGGGCGCATTGCTGCATTTAAAAAAAAGTATCGGTATTCGGAATCGGCGAGTACATAATAAAAAGTATCGGTACTTGTACTCGGTCCTAAAAAAGAGGCATCGGGACAACCCTACACCAAACCACCTTAATAAAATCTCTTATAAAACTGGTGAAAGAAGACATGTATGTGACGAAAAGGTGGTGTCTATGTAAGTCAGGGGTGCCCAAACTTTTGAGGAGAGAGGGCCACTTTATCAACTTGGTAACTGGTCGCGGGCCACAATGAGCATCAGTGGTTTATGGTTTGTCAGCGCCAGGGGCAAAGTAATTTGCGCCCCCCTAACCTGTGGACTTTTAGCACTCCCCGAGTCTCTTCACTTCCTACTATAGTACTGACCAGCCTGATTCCCACACTGACCACTACACCAACCTACCTACCGGATTTCTACACTGACCTACCTGATACCTACACTGACCACTACACTAACCTACCTGCTTCCTATACTTGCCACCACTACACTGACCTACCTGTCCACTACACTACCTGATTCCTACACTGTCCACTACACTACAATGACCACTACACTGTCACCTACACTTCACTGTCCCCTACACTACACTGACTACTACACTACACTGCCCACTTCATTGCAGTGACAATTACTGTGATCTTTCACGCACATCACTGCATTGGATCCAGCACTTTATTGCATCACATATAAGTTTTTAATTTTTATTATCCGAGTTTAAGGGGTTAATTAATATCTTGTGGCATCGCTTACTCAGACCAGCGCAGTAACAACTCTCTTCTGCTTTTATATCTAAACCTCCTTGAAGGTCTACACAGTACTGCAGCAGGTCAATATAATCAATCCTTTTGCGCCGGTGACAACCACCACACTTTTCTGTATCTTCTATCAGTCCGGAGGTGAGGGGGAACCTGGAGGAGGTGAAGGCGAGGTGTTTTATTCTCCAGTAGAATTCTCACCAATAAGATCTTCATGGGATACAAGCCAGATGCTTTAACTCTCCAGCATCCATCAAAACTGAAATGCAAGTTTTAAAAATTAATTAGAAAACGAAAATCCTGGAGGATTTGATCCCCTTAATACCAAAGAGGGGCAATCACTGTTCCATATGTAGGTGCACTAATAAATACAATCTTGTCAAGGTTGGACCTATTAATTGGGAAATTTGAGAATGCACACAATTTATCATATACTACACTTTCCCTTTAAAAAGGTTTGGTATAATGAGGGGAACAAATTTGATCATCTGGAATAATGATTGTCATGAGTACATTTTATGACAATTTGGACTTCAGACCTCAAATAAATTCACTACGGAAGCTACAACATTAAATTTTTAAAGCATAATAGATAATCACGTATCTAAGAGAACAAATGTTTATACCTGCCTGATACACAGAGTCAATTTACAAAGTATTTTATGAAACAAGCACATTCCAGTCTGTGTTTTGAGAGTTAGTTTGTTCTAACATGCACAATTTGGCAACTTTCAGTAATATTGAGGAGAGGACGGGAGAATGAAAAACTTCCCAGATTACGCAGAAAAAGTTTCCTGCTAAGTAATACACAAACAGACCTGTTGCTGCAATCCTGCTGAAAAGAATGCAGGTCTTACACTTCCAAGCTAAAAATATCGCATAGACGATCACCTGAGCCAACATCACTGAAGTTTAAGTAATCCGCTCAAGGGGAATTTCTCTAATTATACAATCCTGCAGCGGAAAGAACTGAGTAAAATACCTTTTACAGCAACTAAGGGGTGTGAATTCAGCCTCCATTTTTTTGCACTATAATGCCATGGTGGTTCCATTTGTAATGCTGTTGGTAACAGTTAATCTGAACATACTATACAACATGTATAATACAGTATGTACATATTATTCTCATCAGTAACATTGATTAATTTTTCTCATATCACTGCAGAGATGTGGAAATTAGAACATGAGACCCCTTTCACACTGGGGCATTTTCAGGTGCTTTGGTGTTAAAAAAAAGTGCCTGAAAGATGCCTCATCTGCAATCTCAATGTGAAAGTCTGAGTGCTTTCAGAACCCTTTGGCTACTTTCACACTGAAGCACTGGGTGCGTTGGCGCTTTACCATAGTTTTTTGGCACGATTTCCGGCTGCTAGCGGGGGCGAAAAAGGGTTAAACCCGCCCGCAAAAACACTGCTTTGTGGGTGTTTTGGAGGTGCTGCACCATTGATTTCAATCGGAAGGGGCGCTGTAGGTATGGTATATTTACTGCTCCTACAGCACCTCAATGATGCGGTCCTCAGGCTTTCACACTGGATATAAAGGTGCAGCTATTTCAGGGAGCTTTGCAGGTGCTATTTTTAGCGCAATAGCGCCTGCAAAGTGCCTCAGTGTGAAAGCAGCCTTTCACACTGCCAGCACCTGAAAAATGCTGGTAAAGCTCTGCCAAGATCCCTTTCACACTGAGGTATTTTTCAGGCTCTTTGGTGTTAAAATAATGCCTCAATGGGAAGGGGCGCTTTAAGAGCGGTGTAATCAACACTCCTAAAGCGATGCAAAGAAGCTGCTTGCAGGACTTTTTTTGACGCCCTGCCAGCGTAGCGTCTCAGTGTGAAAGCACTCGGGCTTTCACATTGGGATTGCAGATGAGGCGTCTTTCAGGCACTTTTTTTTAATGCTAAGACCTTTCACACTGGGGCGTTTTTCAGACGCTTTAGTGTGAAAGCACTCGGGCTTTCACATTGGGATTGCAGATGCAGCTTCTTTTAGGTGCTTTACAGGCGCTTTTCTTTTTTTTTTTTTTTTTTTCAAAAGTTTTTATCAAAGGGGTTGTAAATATACAGAAAATACAATGCATCAACAGCAAGCACATAGGTGCATAAGTGCATAATTACGGGCGCAATGTCAAAATCCATCATCAACAGACATATATATGTCAAAGGGTGTGGTAAGGATAAAAGTCACTGGAGCAGAAAAAGAAAAACAACGTAGGAGTCTGTATGGGTTGTTATTCAGCGTCACGGATAGAAGAGAAGTACAAGGAGATTTGTTTGGCATTGCAAATGGGGTAGAGCAACCAGAAGGGTGTGATGGGTGTGGGGGGCAGCTAGGTAGATCGGAAGTGGGCAACACAGTGTTAGAAATGTGGTAGCGTAAGCGGGGTTGATGCCAACCTTAAAACATGGGAAGCGGGTTGATTTCCGATAGGAAGGGGTCAAAAAGAAATGTCCAGAGGGGGTGGCAGGCGCTTTTTTTTAACACCTCCTGCAAGACTCTTAGCCCAAAGGATGCATTCAGAGACGCCCGAACATCTACCTGGTAGAAATTGGTAAAGGTATGAACTAAAGACCAGGTATCAGCCTTACAAACTTGAGCTACAGAGGCTTGATGTTCAATAGCCCAGCAAGCACCAACACTCCTGGTAAAATAAGCCATTGAAGGGAATGGTGAAGCCTTCTTATAAGATTTTTAGATACATCTTTACTGCGTGAACTACATCTAAGGCAAAAAAAAGCTCTGCCTTCCATAATTTGAGGTTTAGGACAGAAAGAAAGCAGCACAATATCTTGGATGGGATGTAACGGAGAAACCACTCTAGAAAAAAAATATGACCAAGGTTGTAAAACCACCTTATTTCAATGAATGACTAGGAAAGCAGTGAAGTGATGCACATTCCACCCTGTATGAAGGCATGCACTAAGGAATGAGAGACAATGGGGCTGATTTACTAATGAAGCTGCGCTGCGCCGGTACATGCCTTAATTAGTGCGCTGGATGAAGCCCTAATTAGGCGCATGAACCGGCGGCAGCAGCAGCGCGATGTGATTGATAAGTAAAGCCACCTCCCTGTATAAGTCTATGGGGGAAATCTTAATTGTGAATTTTAAAGGCTAATCTGCAAGTTTTGTCCTAAAAAGTGTTTGGGGACCTCAGTCCTGCCCCAGGGGACATGTACCAATGCTTTTTTTCTTTTTTAAAACGGCCGTTTTTTCGGGAGCAGTGATTTTAATAATGCTAAAAGTGCAATAATAAAAGTGTAATTTTTCTTTAAATTTCGTACTATGGGGGGCTCTAATGTCAGCATGTGAAAAAGCGCATGTTTCCCGTGGTTAGAACTGTCTCTGCACAAAATGTCATTTTTCAAAGCAAAAAAGCCATTTAAAACTGACTCGCGGCTATAATGAATTGTCGGCTCCCGGCAATTGCAGGAGAATTCATTCATTAAAAAAACGAAAAAAAAAGCGTGGGGGTCCCCCCAAATTCAATAACCAGACCCTTTAGGTCTGGTATGGATATTAAGGGGAACCCCGCCGTCAATTTAAAAAAAAAATGACGTGGGGTTCCCCCCAAATATCCATAACCAGACCCTTCAGGTCTGGTGTGGAATTTAAGGGGAACTCCACTCCAAATTAAAAAAAAAATGGCGTGGAGTCCCCCCTAAAATCCACACCAGACCCCTTATCCGAGCACGTTGACCTGGCCGGCCGCAGAAAAGAGGGGGGGACAGAGCGCGGCCCCCCCTCTCCTGAACCGCACCAGGCCACATGCCCTCAACATTGGGAGGGTGTTTTGGGGTGCCCCCCAAAACACCTTGTCCCCATGTTGATGAGGACAAGGGTCTCTTCCCCACAACCCTTGCCCGGTGGTTGTGGGGGTCTGCGGGCAGGAGGCTTATCGAAATCTGGAAGACCCCTTTAACAAAGGGGCCCCCCAGATCCCGACCCCCCCCCTGTGTGAAATGGTAATGGGGTACCTTGTACCTCTACCATTTCACGAAAAAAAAAATGTAAAGGGTTAAAAACGACAAGAGCCGGTTTTTGACAAGTCCTTTATTATCTTCTTCTTTTCTTCTTTCCTTCGGGTTTCTTCCTTCTTCTTCTTCCTCTGCTTCTGTCTTGGGTCTTCTATTCCCGCATCTTGCCCGGCGTGTTCTTCCATCTTCTGCTCCTCCCGCTGTCCTTCTCGTCCGCATCTTCTCCTTCTTCTTCTTCGCCGGAGGCGCCGCTTCCAATTGAAATCCCGCTGTCTGCCGGACCACGCCCCCCTCTGACGCCACGGGCAAGCTCTTAGGAGTGTGCTGCAAGTGCGTCAGAGGGGGGCGTGGTCACAAGTCAGAGGGCGGGCAATTCAATTTGAAGCTTGTGCGCGGCTTTTTCTTTGCCAGAGTCGCCGCTTCCAATTGAATTGCCCGCTTTCTGGAACATGTGACCACGCCCCCCTCTGACGCACAGGCACCACACGGGGACTTTCCTAAGAGCTTGCCCGTGGCGTCAGAGGGGGGGCGTGGTCCGGCAGACAGCGGGGATTTCAATTGGAAGCGGCGCCTCCGGCGAAGAAGAACAAGAAGAAGATGCGGACGAGAAGGACAGCGGAAGGAGAAGAAGATGGAAGAACACGCCGGGCAAGATGCGGGAATAGAAGACCCAAGACAGAAGCAGAGGAAGAAGAAGAAGGAAGAAACCCGAAGGAAAGAAGAAAAGAAGAAGATAATAAAGGACTTGTCAAAAACCGGCTCTTGTCGTTTTTAACCCTTTACATTTTTTTTTCTCGTGAAATGGTAGAGGTACAAGGTACCCCATTACCATTTCACACAGGGGGGGGCCGGGATCTGGGGGGCCCCTTTGTTAAAGGGGTCTTCCAGATTTCGATAAGCCTCCTGCCCGCAGACCCCCACAACCACCGGGCAAGGGTTGTGGGGAAGAGACCCTTGTCCTCATCAACATGGGGACAAGGTGTTTTGGGGGGCACCCCAAAACACCCTCCCAATGTTGAGGGCATGTGGCCTGGTGCGGTTCAGGAGAGGGGGGGCGCGCTCTGTCCCCCCCTCTTTTCTGCGGCCGGCCAGGTCAACGTGCTCGGATAAGGGGTCTGGTGTGGATTTTAGGGGGGACTCCACGCCATTTTTTTTTTAATTTGGAGTGGAGTTCCCCTTAAATTCCACACCAGACCTGAAGGGTCTGGTTATGGATATTTGGGGGGAACCCCACATCATTTTTTTTTAAATTGACGGCGGGGTTCCCCTTAATATCCATACCAGACCTAAAGGGTCTGGTTATTGAATTTGGGGAGACCCCCACGCTTTTTTTGTTAGGGTTTTTTATGAATGAATTCTCCTGCAATTGCCGGGAGCTGACAATTCATTATTGCCGCGAGTCAGTTTGTGCAAAGACATATTTCTAACCACAGGAAAAGTGCGCTTTTTCACATGCTGACATTCCCCCCCCCCCCCATGGTACGAAATTTTAAAATAATTATTCAAATGGCGTGGGGTTCCCCCAAATTCAATTACAGGCCCTTCAGGTCTGATATGAATATTAAGGGGAACCCCGCCGTCAATTTTTTTTAAAAAATGACGTGGGGTTCCCCCCAAATATCCATAACCAGACCCTTCAGGTCTGGTGTGGAATTTAAGGGGAACTCCACCCCAAATTAAAAAAAAATGGCGTGGAGTCCCCCCTAAAATCCACACCAGACCCCTTATCCGAGCACGTTGACCTGGCCGGCCGCAGAAAAGAGGGGGGACAGAGCGCGGCCCCCCCCTCTCCTGAACCGCACCAGGCCACATGCCCTCAACATTGGGAGGGTGTTTTGGGGTGCCCCCCAAAACACCTTGTCCCCATGTTGATGAGGACAAGGGTCTCTTCCCCACAACCCTTGCCCGGTGGTTGTGGGGGTCTGTGGGCAGGATGCTTATCGAAATCTGGAAGACCCCTTTAACAAAGGGCCCCCCAGATCCCGACCCCCCCCTGTGTGAAATGGTAATGGGGTACCTTGTACCTCTACCATTTCACGAGAAAAAAAAAAGTGTGAAGTGTAAAAAACGACAAGAGCCGGTTTTTGACAAGTCCTTTATTATCTTCTTTCTTCTTTCCTTCGGGTTTCTTCCTTCTTCTTCTTCCTCTGCTTCTGTCTTGGGTCTTCTATTCCCGCATCTTGCCCGGCGTGTTCTTCCATCTTCTTCTCCTTCCGCTGTCCTTCTCGTCCGCATCTTCTTCTTGTTCTTCTTCGCCGGAGGCGCCGCTTCCAATTGAAATCCCCGCTGTCTGCCGGACCACGCCCCCCCTCTGACGCCACGGGCAAGCTCTTAGGAAAGTCCCCGTGTGGTGCCTGTGCGTCAGAGGGGGGCGTGGTCACATGTTCCAGAAAGCGGGCAATTCAATTGGAAGCGGCGACTCCGGCAAAGAAAAAGCCGCGCACAAGCTTCAAATTGAATTGCCCGCCCTCTGACATGTGACCACGCCCCCCTCTGACGCACTTGCAGCACACTCCTAAGAGCTTGCCCGTGGCGTCAGAGGGGGGCGTGGTCCGGCAGACAGCGGGGATTTCAATTGGAAGCGGCGCCTCCGGCGAAGAAGAAGGAGAAGATGCGGACGAGAAGGACAGCGGGAGGAGCAGAAGATGGAAGAACACGCCGGGCAAGATGCGGGAATAGAAGACCCAAGACAGAAGCAGAGGAAGAAGAAGAAGAAGGAAGAAACCCGAAGGAAAGAAGAAAGAAGATAATAAAGGACTTGTCAAAAACCGGCTCTTGTCGTTTTTAACCCTTTACATTTTTTTTTCTCGTGAAATGGTAGAGGTACAAGGTACCCCATTACCATTTCACACAGGGGGGGGTCGGGATCTGGGGGCCCCTTTGTTAAAGGGGTCTTCCAGATTTCGATAAGCCCCCTGCCCGCAGACCCCCACAACCACCGGGCAAGGGTTGTGGGGAAGAGACCCTTGTCCTCATCAACATGGGGACAAGGTGTTTTGGGGGGCACCCCAAAACACCCTCCCAATGTTGAGGGCATGTGGCCTGGTTCGGTTCAGGAGAGGGGGGGGGGCGCGCTCTGTCCCCCCCTCTTTTCTGCGGCCGGCCAGGTCAACGTGCTCGGATAAGGGGTCTGGTTATGGATATTTGGGGGGAACCCCACGTCATTTTTTTAAAAAATTGACGGCGAGGTTCCCCTTAATATCCATACCAGACCTAAAGGGTCTGGTTATTGAATTTGGGGGGACCCCCACGCTTTTTTTTTGGTGTTTTTAATGAATGAATTCTCCTGCAATTGCCGGGAGCCGACAATTCATTATTGCCGCGAGTCAGTTTTAAACGGCTTTTTTCCTTCAGAATGTCATTTTTCACATGCTGACATTACACCCAGGGCCGCCATCAGGGGGGTACAGGCAGTACACCTGCAGGGCCGCCATTAGGGGGGTACAGGCATTACACCTGTAAGGGGCCCGGGGGTCCCCAGGGGCCCGGATGGGAACCACCCTAAAAAAAAAAAAAAAAAAAAATGTTTTTTTTTTTTTTTTTTATGGGTCCGAAGGTCCCCAGGGGCCCGGAGGCCACTAAGGGCCCCAGATGGCAAGCCCTTTTTTTATCAAAAAATATATATATTAAAAAAAATATATATATTTTTTTTATATATTTTTCTTTTATTTTTTATTAAAGGGCCAATTTTTTTTTGTTTTATTTTTTTAGAGGTCCGGAGGTCCACAGGGACCTGGAGATCTCCAGGGCCCCAGATGACAACCCCCCTTTTTTTCTAAAATAAATATATTTTTTTTATAATTTTTTTATTTCTTTTATTTTTAATATATATAATATAATATATATAATATATAATATATATATATATATATATATATATATATATATATTATTATTATTATTATTATTAAAGGGCCCAGAGGTCCCCAGGGCCCCATGTGTCAAACCCCCTTTTTTTATAATTGTTTATTTTTTTATACATTTTTTTTATATATAGTTTTTTTTTTATTAAAGGGCCCAGGAAGGCAACCCCCTTGTTTTTTTATATAAATGTTATATTTAAAAAATATATATATATATTTTCTCTCTTTTTTCTTTTTATTTTATAAAGGGCACAGAGGTCCCCAGGGCCCCGGATGGCTACCCCCCTTTTTTATATATATTTTTCTTTATTTCTTCTTTTTGTAAAGGGCCCCCCCCGCTTCTCAATTTGCGGCAGCACCCCCCCCCCCCCCCTTCTCAATTTCATGCGGCAGCACACCACCCCCCCCCCCCGGTTCTCTGCTCCAGGGGGCCCATGCCTGAAGCTGTGTAATTCCTGATGGCGGCCCTGTACACCTGTAAGGGGCCCGGGGGTCCGGAGGTGCCCAGATGCCTGGAGGCCCCCCAGCGCCCCAGATGGTAACCCCCCTCTTTTTTTTTTTGTATATATATTTTTTAGTTGGTTTTTGTAGGATTTTTTATTAAAGGGGCAATTTTTGGAATTTAATTTTTTTTAGCAGTCCGGAGGTCCCCAGGGGCCCCCAGGGCCCCGGGTGGCAACCCCCCATATTTTTTGTTATTAAAGGGCCAATGTTTTGTTTTAGGGGTCTGGAGGTCCCCAGTGGCCCGGAGATCCCCAGGGCTCCAGATGACAACCCCCCCCTTTAAAAAAAAAAAAAAAAATTATATATTTTTATATATTTTTTGGTTATTTTTTTAACATATATATATATATATATATATATATATAATATAATTATGAAAGCTCCCAGAGGGCCCCAGATGACAACCTTTTTGCTTATAAAAATGTTATAAACATTTTATATTTTCCCCAGGTTTTTTATTTTTTTCTTTCATTTCTTTTTTAAGTGTATTTTGTGCGTGAAGTCGAGAGAGAGGAGCTGGACTTGCAATCGCCATCCTTCTCCATGCCCCCGGTGGCAATGGCGGGTGTGAGGGGGGCCCTCCCACTCATCCCACCTGCTACACTTGGGAGCCCGATGGGACAGAGGGACTCCCCCTATGAGGGAGTGTAGCCCACCCAGCCAGCCCTGTAGGTCCTTCGCCTCTCTTTATTTTAGGAGACCTCATGGCCAAAGTGCGTTCGTGTGCGTGCAAGTGTGGTGTTTTTTTTTGGGGGGGGGTGGGCGTACTAAGCACAGGCGTACCTTGCATAGCACACCCACCGGGAGCCGGGCTGAGACCACCAAACTCAATTCACATGTAGCCGAGACCGGGATCTGAACCCTTGGCTGCAGAGGTGAACAGCTTGTCAGCGCAGTGCCATTCACGTTGAGCCACCGCAGCTCCCACCCCATGTTATTTTTTTTTAGATTTTTGGTAGTTATTTTTTATTAAAGGGCCCAGAGCTCCCAAGGCAACCCCCTTTTTTATTATTTTATATATATATATATATATATATATATATATATTTTAATTTATTTTTCATTAAAGGGCCCAGAGGTTTATTTTTATTAAAGGGCCCAGTGGTCCCCAGGGCCCCCGGATGGCTACCACCCTTTTTAATATATATTTTTCTATATGTATTTTTTTGTAAAGGAACCCCCCGCTTATCAAATTGCGGCAGCCCCCCCCCCTTCTCAATATCAGGCGGCAGCACCCCCCCCCTGTTCTCTGCTCCAGGGGGCCCATGCCTGAAGCTGTGTAAGGGGCCCCATAATTCCTGATGGCGGCCCTAATTGCCCCCCCCCCCCATGGTACGAAATTTCAAGGAATTTTTCACTTTTATTGTTGCACTTTAACCACTTCCATACCGCGCCTATTCTGGCACTTCTCTCCTTCATGTAACAATTATATTTTCTTCCTTGAAAATTACTCAGGACCCCCAAACAAACACCCTAGGGAATAAAGTGGCGGCCATTTTTTCGTACACATTTCCAACAGTATTTGCGCCAAAATTTTTCAAACGTTTTTTTTTTTTTTTTGGCTTTCAAAAAAAAACATGTTTCATGAATGACAAAATAAGAAAGCAGTAAAGCTAGCCCAATTTTTAGGGATAAGGTAAAAGATGATGTTACACCGAGTAAATAGATACCCAACTTGTCACGCTTTCATATTGCGCACACTCATGGAATGGCGCTAAACTTTGTTATTAAAAATCTCCATAGGCAACGCTTGACTTTTTTTCTCAGGTTACCACTTTTGAGTTACAGAGGAGGTCTAGTGCTAAAATTATTGCTCTCACTCTAACGCACGCTATGATACCTCACATGTGGGGTTTGAAGGATGTTTACATATGTGGGTGGGACTTGCATGCGTGTTCGCTTCTGAGTGCGAGCTACTAGGGACAGGAGCATTTAAATTCCTTTTTTATTTTATGTTTTAACTTAATATTTTCATTTTTGCACTTGTTTGTCCCTTTCTTTGTATTATTTTTCACTTTTCTTCCTATTACAAGGAATGTAAACATCCCTTGTAATAGGACTAGTGTGTGACAGGTCCTCTTTATAGAGAAAGGCGGGGTCAATTAGACCCCACATCTGTCCTCCAGGCTGGAAAGCATGGAATTGGTAAAAAAAAAAAAAAAAAAAATCTCATGCTTTCAGCTGCGGTCAGGTTCGTTCAGCACAGTAGTGTAGTGTGTAGCATGTTCACCTAGCAGCAAAAGGGTTGCTGGTTCAAATCCCGCCCGTGACACTATCTGCCTGGAGTTTGCATGTTCTCCCTGTGCGGGTTTCCTCCCACAATCTAAAAACAGGCTGTAAATTGGATCCTGTCTAAATAAGCCCTAATATGCAGTAGGATATTTAGGTTTTGTGCTTCCCTAGGCCTGACCAAATTTTGGCACCCCCTAATAGAAAAATGACCCACCCTTCCTGTCAAGGCCACACCCTGTTTTTTTATGACCCACCCAGGAATTTTCAGGGGACACACACAAGTTCTGTGGGGGGAGCCCTTAATTTGCCTAGTTTTTCGATCACTTCCTGTTTGGCTATGGGGCAGGAAGTGAAGGCCAATCTCCCCAAACGGACAGGGATAATACAAAATAAACTGACAGAGCTTCTAACCCCCCCCCCCCCCCAACTCTATCCAAAATGAAAGAAATCAAAAAAATAAAAGTGATGATTATAGTTCCAGTTTAACCCCAAATTTCAGATCATTTTATTGAGAGGCTTAAGAAAATATAACCATGCCAATAGGCCAGGATCCAGCGTTGCTAATATGTATGAATGTGTGTTAGGGACCCCCACAAACACCACCCAATGTTAAATCAATTTTCTTGTTTGTTTTGGGGATGCCTGCACCCCTGATAGGGTAAAGACACCTCACAAATGTTGTCACTTTCTACTTAATTCATTCACTTCCTGTCACATAGCCAAACAGGAAGTGAGGGAAACACCTGAGTAATGTTTTGTTGGGGACACAGATCAATATAAATAGTTTCCCATTTTGGAAATTGCATTTTGCTGGGTACACCCCAAATTAGTAGGAATCTTGGACTTTGGGGTCCATTTACTAAAGGCAAATCCACTTTGCACTACAAGTGGACAAGCAAGGAAGAAAAAAAAAAAACTTGGCGGGATTGGAAGTAAAAACCATCAGTGCTTCCCTTCTGATTTTCATTGCCTACGCTTCTACTGCAGAGCGGCTTTGCCTTTACTAAACCCCAAAATAACTAATCATTTGGGGTGTACACTGCAGTGCAATTTGCTTAATGGTGACACTAGTTAGATTGACCTGTGTCCCGAAGAAAAGACCATTGGTAGGGTTTTAACCTCACTTCCTGTTCAGCTGTGTGACAGGAAGTGAAGCCAATTTTAGGAAAAGGGACACAAAGCCCAACCTAAAAACACTAGCAGGGGTTCTAACACTCAATTGGCTTCCCTCAAACAACCCACAATTAGAATAGGATTGTCTTGTGCTAGTTTCAAGCACAGCGCTGTAAATCAGCACTTCAAGCCTGTCCACCAATACACCACCCCCCCCCCTCCAACAGGCCATGTTTGCAGCTTTTCCTACATCTTGCACATGTGCTTTAAAAAGTCAGTCTGGACATCAATTCTAGGAAACAATACTTCCCACTTTGTCTTCCTTTTCTTGTGACTAAACATTTCATGCATACACACCAGGAAAGAGCTTAGAGACAAATCACACTTGATGGTTTAGGCCCAAACTACTTCAGCTGCAGCGGTTGAAATCCATAGCATGAAAAAAATATCACAAAACAAACTTCAAAATTTGAAAGTAATTTTATTGGTCCACAAAACAAGGAAAGCAAAACAAAAAATTACAAATAAACACACCAACAAAAATATAAAAAAACCTAAAAACAAAAAAGACCAACGTTTATTTCACAGTCATTGGAAAATAAATCATGCTTTTGAAATAACAGGATAGACTCACAGGATTAAAACATTAGTCATTAACATCTTGAGAAACATTTAGCAAAATTAGGCAGCACACAAAACATAAAAAAAAAAAAAACTTGCTCCAAAACATCTCTGTTTCGCTCCGCCATTACTTCCAGCCAGCAAATCTGCCAGCAAAAAAAAATTAAACACCTCTAATGCTTTCATCCGCCATTGCAGATTTGATTCTGGTACTGCATTTCGAGTGAACTGGGCATGCTCGAACACTTAGAAAAAGAAGCTGGTTGTCTGAGCCTGAAAATGACATGCATCTTTCTGAGCATGCTCAGAAAGCTGTTTTTTTGGCTTAGTAATTTAAGGACATCCTTAACAGGTGTAAGCAGTTACAAGTGCACAAAAACTAAAGGCTGACCTTAACCCATGTGACAGTGATGTGATGTGACATCACTGTCACATGGGTTAAGGTCACATGTTGGCATAACCACGCCCACGCCCTATGCCAATATATGTCCCTGCCCGCCGCTCAGAAGGCATTTCAGCGCCGGACCTCGCCGTGTCAACATCGAATGGAAGAAGAAGCCCGCGAGTGTCACCCCGCGGCGGAAGAGAGCGACGAGAAGCCCTGGCCCCAGGAGGAGCCAGGCAGAAGCCGGCGAAGAAATCCGGAGTGGGATGTGCGACCCTCGCTCCGGTCGAAGACGTCGGAAGCCCGCTGCCCTCCCTCCATAAGCAGGAGCTTTGTGGTGAAGGGGGCAGCGGCAGAAGACGGCGACACAGCGACGAGAAGCCCTGGCCCCCGCGGAAGAGCCAGGCAGAAGAGGCTATCGAGAGCCCCCCCCCCCGGCAGAAAACTACGAAGCCCGCGGCCCTCCCCCATAGGCAGGAAGCTTCATGGTGAAGGGGGCCGCGGCGGAAGACGCCTAGAAAACCGGGGTGAGATGTGCGACCCTCCCCCCGGAGAAAACTTCGAAGCCCGCTGCCCTCATCAAACAAGCACGGAGCTTTGTGGTGAAGGGGGCCGCGGCGGAAGACAGCGGCGGCGAAGACCGGGGTGGGTTGGCGGAAGACCACCGGAGCTGGCTAATAAATTATTTTATTCTTGTGTGGTTTATTAATGTTAACACTTTTCCCACCAGGTACCATGTACCCCATACTCATTCACATAGGGTGGGGGGCCAGAATCTGGGGGCCGCCTTATTAAAGTGGCTCTCAGATTCCGATTGGCTCCCGCCCGCATACCCCGACAACCAATGGCCAGGGTTGTCGGGAAGAGGCTCTTGTCCCTATCGACATGGGGACAAGAGTGCTTTGGGGTGGGGGTGCAGTGCCCCCCTCCCTCAAAGCACACACTCCCCCATGTCGAGGGCATGTGGTCTGGTACGGCTCAGGAGGGGGGGGCCGCTCGCTCATCCCCACCCCCATTCCTGTCCGGCCAGACTGCATGCTTGGGATGAGGGCTTGGTACGGATCTGGGGGGGAACCCCACGCCGATTTTGGCGTGGGTTAACCCCTCACGTTCCGGACCAAGCCGAAGAGCCTATTGTGCCCCTGGGGGGAAAGCCGCGCCGGTTTCAAATTTGAAAATTGGCGCGGAGTTCCCCTTCAGTGTCAGCGCAGCCGGAGAACACCTCGGAGCTTCCCGTGCGTCGCTTCACGCAGTGCAAACACTGCTACGCCCCTTGGTATTTACCAAGAATTTCCCGGCGTACTGAAGAGGCGCACGCAAAGCCCCGATTTCTCCCTCTGCGCATGCCCAGTATGCAAATGAACCTTCCAAGGTTCTAGCGTACTTTGCAAGCGCACGGGGATCGGGTCCCAAAAGTCACTTTCGCTTTCAATTCGGCCCGCCACACACGTTCAAACACATGTCACCTCACTTCCCCTGCATCACCCCCCTCCCTCCCCTCATAAACTCCCGCCTGAATCCCCGATGTTTATATTACTAAATGCCGCACAGCCAGCTCTGTACTGGCGTGCTGTGCGCCCTCTCCTGGGCGCATTAGGCAGTTTAGTAAATGAGGAAACACGCTGCACTGGCAGCGTGTTTCTTTTGTAAATGTCAAAAACAGTTTTACTCCTGCTTGTGCACCATGAGTCATGGCGCACAGGCTTGGTAAATCAGCCCCAATGGGTCTCTGGAAGAAAACTGCCTAGACCGAAATTTGACTCTTGAAGGTACACAGAGCCAAACTTTTGTCTACTCCAGATGGTGGAAAAGCCAAAATGTGTCCCAAGATGTACTTGCAAGGATGAAGTTGCGGATGTGCATCACAATACACAAGACTTTCAAGTCCGATTGCAAATCTTCTGTAAAGTCAACTTCCTAGCCCTAAATTGGAGACACCCTTGTATCTCAAGATTCTGTCTTCAACCACAAAGCCATTAAATCCAGCAACTCTAAACCAGGACGGAATCATAGACCTCGTGATCGGATATCAGGTCAATAAAGAAAAGTTCCCAGGTTATTTTATTAAAGTACATGGCAAGGCAAAACCCTACCCCCAGGGGTAGGAAGCCAGTGGATGGACACCCATCAGAGGCACTCACCGTTTCTGCTGCAGGAAGTCCAAACTATGCCCATCTCAATGGGCACACCACTAGGGCCTTCAGGAACACGAATCCCTGACGGGGATTACAATCCTGGACCTGTATAGGACTTTGCCAGTCCACCAAGCAATATAGAATTGCAAGGGGTCTAGTGCTAAAAATCAACATTACAGGCTATCCCTGCACATCTATAGTGGCCTTATGTCGTAAGCAACAGATTTGAATATAGCCAGTCTTCTGTTCCCACTGAAATTTAAAAAAAAAATCAACCTAAGACACTAGAAAAAAAATGTACCAGAGTTTAAAAGTGAAAGGTAGGGACTGGCAGCAAAAGGACTAATATATTCCACAATAAAAATGAAATACTCCTATTAGAGGTTTAATTATGACCTTCTCTGCCAATTATTATCCCACATATGTATTTCCACTGGTTAAAATTGGAGATTTTTTCATAGTTGTGGGTAAAAGTATAAAGCTCTTCCACACAGTATGGAGTAAGCACTAGCAAAGACAAAGAAACAGAGAAAAGGCCACATGAGTGGTTAAAGTCAGTTCAGAAAGGATGGTGTAATTTTAGGGGGGCGTAACGCATCTCATATGCGGTACGCCGCCGTAACTTAGAGAGGCGAGTACCGTATTCAGAAACAACTTGCGTCCTAAGTTACGGCGGCGTAG
Organism: Rana kukunoris; assembly: GCA_029574335.1. Lineage (NCBI taxonomy): Eukaryota > Metazoa > Chordata > Amphibia > Anura > Ranidae > Rana > Rana kukunoris. The sequence continues at coordinate 10,504 of JAJQKJ010000499.1, read as the reverse complement.
CCCGCCTAATTCAAAGTAGGCTGGTAGTGGGCGTGTTGTATGGAAATGAATCGTGAGCCCCTTGTAAATAAAGCATCTAACAAAGGGCGCATGCGCCGTCCATGGACGTATCCCAGTGCGCATGCTCAGAATCACGTTGCAAATACTCAATGCAAACGACGATGCTGTTCCGACGTTCATACTTAACATTGCCTGCGCCTGATATAGCAGGGGTAACTTTACGCCGGTCATACGCCTTACCTAAACAACATATATAAATGTGCCAGGCGCAAGTACGTTCATGAATCGGCATATCTATCTCATCTAGCATATTTTTAATGGGAACGTCTAATGCGTCCAGCGTAACTATGCGCCCATGATACGCTGACTATATAAGTTACACCAGACGACTGAAGCCATGTTTTTCTGCGTATCTTGCTTTCTGAATCGGCGTAAAAATGCGACGAAGCACATTTGTACTTACGACGGCGTATCTTTTGATACGCCTGCGTAAAGCCTTTCTGAAACCCGGCCAAAGTATTTATTCAGAGTAATAGAAACAATATCTACATACACTGTAGTTTTCAGCAGTATGCACAGGTATCTCAGCAGACAGCAGCTAGCATGGCACAAGGTAGGAGTTCAGAGGATAGTGGTGTAGAAAACTGTCAGACACAGCAGGCCCAGTGCACTGGAGCCACTCAGCCTCAGCTGTCAGTAGAGCAGCTTGTGTATTATAGGAAGCACAAGAAAAGATCACACATATCTGAGTGGGTTATCCACCACTGTTTTTGTATAATTTGTTTAAAGTGGTTGTAAACCTCAGACATGAAATATGAACAAAGCTCTATAGTGTGTACTGGTCTCAAACCAGAGCACTAAGTGTCAATTCTATCTGCTACCACATTCCTCTGCTATCTGCATGAGTGATTTCTGAGACGTTTTCCTGATACCAAGAGAAAAAAAGTGACAGGAGAGGGTTTTCAAGCATACAGCCTATGATTGACACTGTCAGGAATGGTCCCCCCTGCTGGTAATTCTGCCTGTTATTTGGGCTGCAGTACTGGCCTCCACCAGCGGGGGGGTTCTTGGTAGTATGGAGCACACAGCCCTTTCTGCGCTCAGCTGTAACTTGAGCTCAATCATCAGCTCTATTTATACCCTGCGAGCTCAAGCAGAGCTCGCCCTGGTATCGTCATATCTTCCGGACCTGAGCCTGTACCCTGACCCTGTCTCCTGATTCTGTGCCTTGATCCTGTTCCGTGATTCTGATCCCTGCCTGGACTTGTCTGCCCTGTTTCCTGGTTCCTGTCTCCCCTGAGTTCTTACCCCGCAGCTAGTCCATCCATACGTTCCCTGCTCTGTCCTGTCCCATCCTCACCCATCTGCTGACATCCCACGTGTATGACCTCGGCCTGGCTTGATTTATGTATACAGTATTTCCCTTTGACTATATATACACTGTTTGCTGTTTATTGCACTGGTTGTCCCCACTTATTTTGTAATAAACACCTTTTCACTTCACTACTCATTTTGTTGGTCTCCTCTGTGCAGTCACACAGTACTGATCTATTAGCCTTCCTGACAGACACAGCCTTTAGGGTAATTCTAAGGTCTTGTTTCTTTTAGTTCAAAATAACAAACATGTTATACCTACCTGCTCTGTGAAGTGGTTTTGCACAGAGCAGCCCAGATCCTAATCTTCTCAGGTCCCTCTTCATTGCTCCTGGCCCCTCCCTCCTGTTGAGTGCACCCACAGCAAGCAGCTTGCTATGGTGGCACATGAGCCAAGCCACAGGTCCCTGTGTCTATTTAGACACAGAGCCATGGCCCGGCCCCACCTTTTTATTGGCTGAATGACTTTGACAGCAGCAGGAGCCAATGGCACCACACTGCTGTCTCAGCCAATGAGGAGGTGAGTCCTGGGCAGCCAAGATACTCCTGCAACAACGCTGGATCTAGAGGAACCTCAGGTAAGTATTAGATGGGCTGAGAGGGGCTGCTGTACACAGAAGGCTTTTTATCTTAATGCATAGAATGAATATGAAAGCAAACTTCCTTAAAGGGGTTGTAAAGGAAAACATTTTTTTTTTTCATAATAAGCATCCTTTACCTGCAGACATTCCTCTTTTCACTTCCTCATTGTTCGTTTTTGCTCAGAAGTTGCTATTTTTCTTCTCTGTTCTGTTCACTTCCTGCTTGTCTAATTGTTACTCACCACCGTGAAGGGAGGCTTTACTGCAGTGGTCAGTGACATGCTCGCCCCCTCCTGGGAACTACATATGTGCAGCAGGATGCTCTCTACGTGTTAGAGACTTCAAGGAGGTATGAATTACTGGGCGTGCCGCAATTCATACTGGGAAATGTAGTTCTTACATAAACATAAAGTGAATAAGAGAACAGAAACTAGAAAGCCGAGTAAGATAGATGAAGGAATTTAATAGGTATTTACTTGTTTTTTAACAGAATCATTATACTATTCTGTCTGTCTACCTTAATTTTAGGCAACATTTTTTTTTCCTTTACAACTCCTTAAGACCCCTTTTCACATTGAGGAGTTTTTATGGCAGTACAGTGCTAAAAATAGCGCTGCTATACCGCCTGAAAAACTCCTTCACTGCAGCCTCAGTGTGAAAGCCCGAGGGCTTTTACACTGAGGCGATGCGCTGGCGGGAGAGAAAAAAATCTCCTGTCAGCAGCATCTTTGGAGCAGTGAGAGGAGCGGCATGTATACCGCTCCTTCCCATTGAAAAGAATGGGAAACCGCGGCAATACCGCCCGCAATGCGCCTCTATTGAGGCGCATTGCAGGCGGTATTAACCCTTTCACGGCCGCCAGCGGGGGTTAATACCGCACCGCTAGCGGCCGAAACTCGCGGCAATTTCGGCAGTATAGCGTCGTTAAAAATAGCGGCGCTATACCGCCGGATGTGAAAGGGGCCTAAAAGGGAAGAACAATCAGTAAATCACACATCTAAAAATATTATATAGAAAGCCACAACGTCGGGCTAACTTTTTGAAAAAAGAAATGACAGTGATAGATATATAATTGCAAAAAAATCATAACTATATATTATGTATACTTATTTGCTAGGCTTTAACAAACAGGATGTGGTTTAACCTGGTTTATGAATGTCCACTGTTCCTCCATGTAAATGTAGGATGCTTCTCAGTACACCGCCTGCATAACTTTTACAGAGAATCATATTATAATGCATTTCTCGGCATTGCTTGCACGTTAAACTCATTGCACTTGTAATGAAAACCACAAGGATTTCCCTTTAAAGACGCCAAACCACATTTTTAATCAGAACATGTTTCTTGCATACAGAAAGCACATAGAAAATGGTTAAATGTTTGAACTGTGGGCCATGATACAAGCCATCTTTTACATTTGGACTTGGCCATTGTAATCTTCCTACTTAGAAAAATATTTGGTGTGACAAAACAATTGGCATTAAAATAATAAAGTGCCAGGGCTGAAAAAAATATGTGTTTAAAGCAGAACTATCCGCACCTTTCACTAAAAATCACATCAGCATGCAGCTCTTCATGCCGATATGAAATCTCTAGTTAACCACTTGCCTACAGAGCACTTTCACCCGCTTCCTGCCCAAGCCATTTTTCAGCTCTCAGCGTGTCACAATTTGAATGACAATTGCGTGGTCATGCAACACTTTACACAAATTACATTTTTATATATTTTTTCCCCCACAAATAGAGCTTTCCTTTGGTGGTATGATCACCTCTGCCGTTTTTATTTATAGCGCTATAAACAAAAGAAGAGGGACAAGTTTGAAAAAAAACACAATATTTTTTACTTTTTGCTAAAATAAATATCCATTTAAAAAAAAGAAAAAAAAAATGTCCTCAGTTTAGGCCGATAAGTATTCTTCTACATATTTTTGGTTAAAAAAAAAAATCGCAATAAGCGTATATTGATTGGTTTGAGCAAAAGTTATAGCAGCTACAAAATAGGGGAAAGAGTTATAGCATTTTTATTATTATTATTTTTTACTACTTATGGCGTCGATCAGCGATTTTTATCCTGACTGCGATATTGCAGCAGACACATCGGACACTTTTGACAGATTTTTGGGATCATTCACATTTATACAGCGATCCCTGCTATAAAAATGCATTGATTACTGTATAAATGTGACTGGCAGGGAAGGGGTTAATAATAGGGGCAAGGAAGGGGTTAATGTGTATCCTATTGAGTGATTCTTACTGTGGGGGGAGGGGACTGACTGGGGGAGGTGACCGATCGGTGTCCCTATGTACAAGGGACACACCATCGGTCTCCTCTCCTTGACAGGACAAGGATCTGTGTGTTTACACACACAGATCCAAGGTCCTGCTCAGTTACTGGGGAATCGCGGGTGCCCGTTGGCCATCGCGGCCTCCGGACACGCACATCGGGTCCCCAGCGACGTGGTGGGTGCGCGTGCCCCCTAGTGGCTTGTGAAGGCGCAACGTCATATGATGTCCGCCCAGAACAACAGGGTCTTTCTCTTGCCGTCATTTCACGATGGGCGGATGATAAGCGGTTAAAGGCTAAGTTTGCGCTTTAAAAATAATGTATGCACAAGCTTTTGCAGGGCAAAAAAATATGCATTTTTTTTCACAGGAGCCTGCAAAGCATTGTATCCACAATTCTTGAATTGCAGGGACAATGTCACAGTCCTGCAGACTCTGTCTCCATTTTCCTGCCTGCACCAAGATACAAAGAGCTGAAGGAAGTCTCAATGACTTGTATTTCATTGAGAACTTGTAGTTTAACTTTTGGAGATGGTAAATACATGCTCACGATACAATTTCGAATTACAGACAAATGGAACAGCTAAGCTGCTTGTTTTAGGATAGTGATTGGGACACCTCTTGCAGTGTCCATTGTGGTCAGATATTCAGAATTTTTGGGCTCACTCCCAATCTCAGCTAACCTAAATGTTATCAAGTAGTTAGAAGGTGGTCGCGTTTTCAAGAATATAGAGAGTACTCTTCTCACTGTGGTGATATGTTATACTGAAAATGAAAGTATCTGTCACCTTAAGAGAGGCTTTGGCCACATTTCATCTGACCACGTATAGTCAAATTTGATCAGTACAACAAACCAACCAACCAACCAACCAACCAACCAACACTGAAGCTGTTCAAATGAAATAAACTCCTAGACTAAATTGTTATTGCTAAATATTGTCAAATAAAATCTGAAAAAATAGGATTTTTTGTGCTCGCCATAAAATACTTTTCTATCGTCCATGGACGGACACAACCTTCTCAAGTCTTGACAAGTGGGTTTTGTTCCTGTTCACAGGAGAGGACTAGGCAGAACATGTTAGATAATTAAATACATGTTACTTTAACCACTTACGGACCGCCGCATGTACATTTACGTCGGCAGAATGGCACGTACAGGCACATTGGCTTACCTGTACGTCCCTGCCTTGACGTGGGTCGGGGGTCCGATCGGGACCCCCCCGGTACATGCGACCAGCCAATCCGCGCGCTCCCCCTGCTCTGCACTTCCTCCTCCTGTGTAAACGTGATGTAATATCTGCTCTCGGCGGTATTTTCAACCACCGAGGTGAGAGAAGACAACACACAGTGAGTCTGCACTAACACTACACTGACACCCTTACACATAGGCACATTTAACCCCTTGCGATCAACCCCCCCCCCCTGTCACACTGTCACTGAATGCAGTGATCATATATGTACTGATCACCGCATTTAGTGTCAGTGTGACAGTTAGTGTGACAGGCAGTTAGTGTTAGGTTCAGGGTAGCCCCCATACCCCCCCAATAAAGTTTTAACCCCTTGATCAACGCCCTAGTTAACCCTTTCACTCCCTATTGCCAGTGTCACTAAGCGATCATGATCGCTGTATTAGGGTCCTTTCACACTAACGGACGAACGGTCCGCTAATTACAAGTCCGTTAACGGTATCGTGTGGTATCCTATGCAGTGCTCCAAAATATTCATCCAAAACGTATAATGAAAAGAAATGCACAATAGTGTGACATCGTAAAAGCAGTTTTAATAGCACACCAAAAACAAATCCAAAAGTTAAACTCACAAACAAAGTCAAAAGATGAGCAATGTATCACAGCAGTCACCGTCATCCTACAGACATCTTCGCATGGTTAACACTTGGCCACGGCGGACCCACGATCAAACAAAAAACGATCTCACCACTAAGCAGCTATGTGATCGAATCGGTTGAAGACTGGCTCTCCTAGTTGTTGAATGGCTCCAAACACTGCACAGCACAGCAAGCGTGACAGAAAATCAATCACTGACTATGTAGCCACGCCCCAACATGTTTCATCATTGATGATTTAATCATGGGGTTGGCCACATAGTGCAAAACCCTCCGTTTTAAGTCAGTGACTCGTTTGAACTCCCCGCCTCCCGTGACGTTCGGCTCGTGCGCGTTCCCGCATTGCTAAGTGATAGGCAGAGGTAACTGTCCATCATTGCCCATATAGTCAGACAGCACACGTCCGTTCAAATGACGTCAGACGTCACGTTTGGAACGCCCTGCCTCCCACGACGTACGGCGCATGCACGCTCCCATACTCCTGGACGGGTCCGCCGTGGCCAAGTGTTAACCATGCGAAGATGTCTGTAGGATGACGGTGACTGCTGTGATACATTGCTCATCTTTTGAGTTTGTTTGTGAGTTTAACTTTTGGATTTGTTTTTGGTGTGCTATTAAAACTGCTTTTACGATATCACACTATTGTGCATTTCTTTTCCTTATACATTTTGAAAGAATATTTTGGAGCACTGCATAGGATACCACACGATATTCTGAAGATTCCTTTTGGTGATTACAAGCTGATCTGCCTAAGTACGCGAGTGCTGAGGCAATTAGTTCTGGTGAGTGACCATTCTGACGGGTGGGGGAAGCACCATTCACTTTTGGTGGGGTGGAAGACCTTTGAAGAACCTTTGATCACTCTTTATGGACTTTTTGTCATATATTCACAGCTTGATTTTTATTCACATTTATAATTTTCATGCACTGTGTAATTCTCTGACACCTTAGGAGAATTTCACTATTCTTATGCCGCGTACACACGGTCGTTTTTTTTTGCGATGAAAAAAAACGTTGTTTTTTAAAACGTCATTTAAATTGATCGTGTGTGGGCAAAACGTTGTTTTTTTGTCTTAAAAAAAAACGACCAAAAAAAAATTCCAACATGCTTGAATTTTTTGTGTCGTTTTTCAAAACGTTGTTTTTTGTTTCACAAAAAGTCACCGTGTGTAGCAAAAACGTCGTTTAAAACGACGTTTTTCAACCCGCGCATGCCCAGAAGCTAGTTATGAAGCGAGCTTCAATGGAAAAGAGTGGTGAACGTAACCTCGCTTTTTGTGAAAAAACGATGGTGTGTATGCAACATCGTCTTTGAAAAGTGACGTTTCAAAAACGTCGTTTTTTACTTCACAGAAAACGTCGTTTTTTTTCATCACAAAAAATGATCGTGTGTACGCGGCATCACAGCGCTGTTTAATGGATTGACACGTTATATACTTATAGTGCTTGTTTTTTCTATTTACTTTTCACATTTACTTATTATTTAAACGGCAGCTAGGTCTTGTACAACTTATCCTTTTGTGCGCAGCGGTGAATGATTAGAAGGGGAGCGCATTTTTCAGATCATTCAAATTTCTTTACAGTTCCCGCTAGGTAGCTAATTTTTTTTTGCGATTTTTTTTTTTACTAAAGACATGTGGCTGAATACATTTTGGCCTAAATGTTTGACTAAAATTTAGTTTATTTGATTTTTCTTATAACAAAAAGTAAAAAATATTGTTTTTTTTTTCAAAAATGTCGCTCTATTTTTGTATATAGCGCAAAAAAAAAAAATCGCAGAGGCGATCAAATACCATCAAAAGAAAGCTCTATTTATGGGAAGAAAAGGACGCAAATTTTGTTTGGGAGCCACGTCGCACGACCACGTAATTGTCTGTTAAATCGACGCAGTGCCGAATTGTAAAAAACCCTTGGGTCATTTAGCAGCATATTGGTCCTTAAGTGGTTAACAGAGTTGCACAGCCCTGCCCAGGGGGCGGTCCCTCTGGACATGACCCTCCTCCCTGCAGCATGCAGCCTTAGTTCGTAACAAGCAGTACAAACCTAAAAAGGAGGGGTGGGTGCTGTGTCTGTCCATGGACGACAGAGAAAAGGATTTTACGGTGAATACAAAAAATACTATTTTCTCTTATTGTCCATGGACGGACAGAGCCTTCTCAAGTCTTGACAAGTGGGACATCCCCAAGCAGTGTAAAAAAAAAACAGGGGTGGAAACAGTATCAGTAAAAACAAACAACTTCACCCCAAACAAGCAGAGCTCTTCAACGGAGGAGGTGCAACTTTAAACAGCCGCCTGCAAAACCTTGCGGCCGAAGCAAGCATCAGAAGATGCACTCACACCAACCTTGTAAAATTTGGAAAGAGTGTGAACAGACGACTAAATCGCCGCCTTGCACACCTGTGAGACAGACGGTTTATGTCGGAAAGCCCAGGAAGCACCAATTGCCCTGGTATAATGTGCCATGACAGGAAAGGGGGGTGCCCGCCCCCTAAGAGTATAGGTCTGTATGACGTTCTGCCTGATCCACCGAGAAATGGTGGCTGACGAGACCGCCAGGCCCTTTTGTGAACCAGATACCGACACAAAAAGTGAGTCAGATCTCCGAAAAGGAAGCCGTAGCAGACAGGTACACGTCTAAAGTATGAAGCGCAACCTCCCTAGGATGCACCGGCCGAGGACATAAGCATGGAAGAACAATGTCCTCATTCAGGTGAAAGGCCGAAACAACCTTCGGAATAAAGGAAGGTTGCGAGCGCAACACCGTCTTATCCTCAAGTATGGCGACTTGCAAGACAAGGCCGCCAACTCAGAAACTCTTCTGACAGAAGAAATGGCCACCAAAAAGACCACCTTCTGAGATAATGTCAATAGTGGAGTCTCTCTGATGTTTTCAAAGGGAGGTTCCTGAAGAACTGAGAGCACCAGATTCAAATCCCATGGGGGAAGAGGTGGTTTAAGAGGGGAAGTATATAACGAACCCCCTGCCAAAGGCTGCTGAAAGAACACAGCCAAGGCTGAAATCTGTCCATTAATGGTGCTTAAGGCAAGTTTTCGATCCACTCCATGCTGTAAAAGGACCCTGGAAACCGAATACATCCATGGACACCACCCCATCTCTTCAAAAAAAGAGATGTAGGCCTTCCAGGTGCGATGGTAGATCTTCCTGGAAAAAGACTTCCATGCCCTTAGCATGGTTGAGATAACCGAGTCAGAAAGACGCCGGTCTCTTAAAACCTGGCTTTTAATAGCCATGCCGTTAAAGCCAGCGACTGTAAAGCAGGATGGAGTATGGCACCTTGAGACAGAAGGTCCTCCTGCATTGGCAGCCGCCAGGGTACATCCGCCACCAGGCGCACAAGATTGGCGTACCAAGGACGCCAAGGCCAATCTGGAGTGATCAGAATCATCGGGATCCCCTCGGCCCTCCACTCTGCGGAGCAGCTAAGGAAGCAACTTCAATGGGGGAAAGGCATAAAGTAGCCAATACTGACCCCAGAGGCCCATCAACGCCTCTGACGACGCGTCTGCCCAGGGATCTCTGGACCTGGCCACGAACCTCGATACCTTGCGATTGGGGCAAGAGGCCAGGAGATCCATGTCCGGTGTGCTTCACCTCCTGCAAAGGAATTGAAACACCTCCGAATGCAACAACCATTCCCACTGGTCCAGTATCTGGTGACTCAGGTAGTCTGCCTGCCAGTTTTCTACTGCCCGGAATGTAGACGCTGATAAGGCCAGCACGCTTTCTTTCGCGCACACAGATGTGTGAGCGACCTCGGACGAACTGCTAGCAGCGGAGCTCCATGTTCCCCCCCTGATAGTTGACATAAGCCATCCACCGCCATGGCATTATCCGGCTACAGAATCCACAATTGGGTGACCTTGCAACCTCCTCGATCAAATAGCCTAATTGCCCAAAGTTCCAGGACATTGATTGGCAGCAGTATTCTACTAGAGTCCAGCGACCCTGGGCCGACTGGACCCCCCAGCACGCCCCAACCCGTGAGGCTGGTGTCCGTCATAATCATTGTCCACTGGAAGAGAAGAAACGAAACGACTTTCCCGGACCGAAGTGCCGGGGTCTCAGACACCAATTGTAGTTGGCTTATCTGATCCTGACGATCCAAGAGCCAATGAAGATTTGTTCCATTTGGACAGGATCTCCCTCTGCAATACACAAGTGTGGATAACAAAATACAGAAAAATTCCGCGCTGTCCAAATTGGAGCAGCTGACACTACCAGTGAAGAAATGGTAAATACAAAACAAACATAAAAAAAAGTGCTGCTTATATATGATAAATAAACACCTATATATTACATATGGTGTCCAACAGTGATGATAAACAAATGAATAAATATATGTATGTGTCACCAAATAAATTAAACAATCACTATTAAACGTTCAGAAAAAAACTCCAAAG
>JAJQKJ010001814.1:357500-396498 GCA_029574335.1 Rana kukunoris | reverse complement strand
CCCCCGTTTGGAGGTACTGACTTTTCTTGCTGTTCTTGTGCCTTTGACTCAAATAAAAAAAAAAAAAAGTAAAAGGACGGTGCCGACTTTGAAACCCCAAGAGGTGACGCGCTGCCCACCACGGAGTTTATTCTTAGAGCCGGTTTCCTGAAGGTCGTGAAGATTACAGATGAATCCACCGATACCTCTAATAATAGCGGGGGGGGGGGGGGGGGGAGATCTCGGGTACATCATCACAACAAACTCACATGGAGGAGAACTATAAAAATAACCCGGGGGTGCAGGAGAAGCGACTTCTTGTTATTTAGGGGCGGACCACAGGACCGGCACCCCTTCTTCCCTGCCTGGGGCGACCCAAAACAAGCCTGACACGTGAGGCCCCCCCCCCCCCCCCCCCCCCCCCGATACCCAGCGATGGCAACGGTCATTAGGGAGGTTCCTTCAAGCACTTCAATATCATGCACTTTTATCCAGCCCAGAACAATTTTTTTTTTTTTATAGCTTTCAGTGCGGTTGCATTTTGAATGACAATTGCGCGGTCATGCAACACTATACCCATATGACATTTTTATATATTTTCACACAAATAGAGCTTTTATTTGGCGGTATTTAATTACCGTATTTTCCGGCCTATAAGACGATTTTTCAACCCATGAAATTCATCTTAAAAGTCGGGGGTCGTCTTCTACGCCGGTAACCCAACATGCAGACCGAGGCCGTCCATTTTTTAAAAGCCACGCCTCCTCCTCGTGCTGTTCCGTGATAGGCAGGACACTCGGCTTCCCAGCAGAGCCTCTGTTCAGTGTTCCGCCTATCATGGATGCCCTCTCGTCCTCGCTCTCGGACCAGAGGACCTCCGTGATAGGCAGAAAACTGAACACAAAGGGCCAGATTCCCATACATTTCCCGCTGAGTAGCGTAAGCCATTTACACTACGCCACCGCAATTTAACAGAGCAAGTGCCGTATTCCCAAAGCACTTGCTCCGTAAGTTGCGGCGGCGTAGTGTAAATGGCTCTGCGTCTCTACGCGTAATTCAAAGGGGGCGGCTTGTATTTAAATTAAGCGCGCCCCCGCGTTGATCGAACTGCGCATGCGCCGGCCTCAAAAATAGCCCAGTGCGCATGCTCCAGCTCACGTCGGAAAAAATGAATGAAGCCGACGTGAGCGTCGTTTACGTATATCCCTATTCGCGAACGACTTAGTAAAACAACGTAACCGACGGAAAAAGACGACGCTGACCCGACGCCATACTTAACATGGCAACGACGGAACTTCGTAAACCTACCCCTCATATAGCAGGGGTAGGTTTACGCTTACGGAAACGACGTAAACGACGATGCTGCGGCGTAAAAATGTTCGGGAATCGTCGGATTAGGCTCATTTGCATAGGCAAATGAGAAATCATCGTAAAGGCCACCTAGCGGCCAGCGATGTCATTACATCTACGATCCGACAGTGTAATGGTTTTACACCTGTCGGATCTTCACTGTATCTATGTGTAAGTGATTCTAGGAATCACACGCATAGATACCCAGTAAAAAAAAGAGATACGACGTGTTTCCTACGAAACGCCGGCGTATCTCTTGAGAATCTGGCCCAGTGTCTCCTGGGAATCCGAGTGTTCCGCCGATCACGAAACAGCACAAGGAGGAGGCGCAGCTTTTGAAGAATGGACAGCCGTGGTCTGGCAGATTCTGCATGTCAGGGATAAGGTAAGGGATCGTCGAGGCACAAGCCAGGCGAGGCAATGGAGGCACAAGCCAGGCGAGGCAATGGAGGCACAAGCCAGGCGAGGCAATGGAGGCACAAGCCAGGCGAGGCAATGGAGGCACAAGCCAGGCGAGGCAATGGAGGCACAAGCCAGGCGAGGCAATGGAGGCACAAGCCAGGCGAGGCAATGGAGGCACAAGCCAGGCGAGGCAATGGAGGCACAAGCCAGGCGAGGCAATGGAGGCACAAGCCAGGCGAGGCACAAGCCAGGCGAGGCAATGGAGGCACAAGCCAGGCGAGGCAATGGAGGCACAAGCCAGGCGAGGCAATGGAGGCACAAGCCAGGCGAGGCAATGGAGGCACAAGCCAGGCGAGGCAATGGAGGCACAAGCCAGGCGAGGCAATGGAGGCACAAGCCAGGCGAGGCAATGGAGGCACAAGCCAGGCGAGGCAATGGAGGCACAAGCCAGACAGGCAATGGAGGCACAAGCCAGACAGGCAATGGAGGCACAAGCCAGACAGGCAATGGAGGCACAAGCCAGACAGGCAATGGAGGCACAAGCCAGACAGGCAATGGAGGCACAAGCCAGACAGGCAATGGAGGCACAAGCCAGACAGGCAATGGAGGCACAAGCCAGACAGGCAATGGAGGCACAAGCCAGACAGGCAATGGAGGCACAAGCCAGACAGGCAATGGAGGCACAAGCCAGGTGAGGCAATGGAGGCACAAGCCAGGTGAGGCAATGGAGGCACAAGCCAGACAGGCAATGGAGGCACAAGCCAGGTGAGGCAATGGAGGCACAAGCCAGACAGGCAATGGAGGCACAAGCCAGACAGGCAATGGAGGCACAAGCCAGACAGGCAATGGAGGCACAAGCCAGACAGGCAATGGAGGCACAAGCCAGACAGGCAATGGAGGCACAAGCCAGACAGGCAATGGAGGCACAAGCCAGACAGGCAATGGAGGCACAAGCCAGACAGGCAATGGAGGCACAAGCCAGACAGGCAATGGAGGCACAAGCCAGACAGGCAATGGAGGCACAAGCCAGACAGGCAATGGAGGCACAAGCCAGACAGGCAATGGAGGCACAAGCCAGACAGGCAATGGAGGCACAAGCCAGACAGGCAATGGAGGCACAAGCCAGACAGGCAATGGAGGCACAAGCCAGACAGGCAATGGAGGCACAAGCCAGGCGAGGCAATGGAGGCACAAGCCAGGCGAGGCAATGGAGGCACAAGCCAGGCGAGGCAATGGAGGCACAAGCCAGGCGAGGCAATGGAGGCACAAGCCAGGCGAGGCAATGGAGGCACAAGCCAGGCGAGGCAATGGAGGCACAAGCCATGCGAGGCAATGGAGGCACAAGCCAGGCGAGGCAATGGAGGCACAAGCCAGGCGAGGCAATGGAGGCACAAGCCAGGCGAGGCAATGGAGGCACAAGCCAGACAGGCAATGGAGGCACAAGCCAGGTGAGGCAATGGAGGCACAAGCCAGACAGGCAATGGAGGCACAAGCCAGACAGGCAATGGAGGCACAAGCCAGACAGGCAATGGAGGCACAAGCCAGACAGGCAATGGAGGCACAAGCCAGACAGGCAATGGAGGCACAAGCCAGACAGGCAATGGAGGCACAAGCCAGACAGGCAATGGAGGCACAAGCCAGACAGGCAATGAAGGCACAAGCCAGGTGAGGCATGACTAGTAGGAAGGGGGTCGTCTTATAAGGCGAGTATATCCCAAAAACATCATTTTATCTGGAAAATTAGGGGGTCGTCTTATACGCCGGCAAATACGGTATCTGTTTTTTTTTTTTTTTTGCTAAATGAAAAAAAAAAAAAAAAAAAAAGACCAAACATTTTTAAACCCCCCCCCCCCCCCCAAACCCCTTTACTTCATTTCGGTTATACAATTTTGCAAAGAAGTAATTTTTCTTCTGCATGGATGGGCACGGACGAGGCTGCACGGATGGCCCAGTGTCCTGATTATCAGTAAGTTCACAACACATGCAGTCCAGTGCGTTTTTTCCCTGCATCAAAAAATGCACGAAAAGTTATATGGTTTCCAATGGCATAGTTCACACCAGTGCAGTCAATTCCTACGCTTTCCAGTTCCAGGTAAAAAAAAAAAAAAAAGAAGAAGATGCTGCACTGGACTATACTGGAATGCAGTAAAAACATCAAAAACTTGCCTAAAACTTTATTAAAAAATGTGCATGCGGAAACGCATTCAGAACAGATATGGAGGGCGTTTTTGGAGGTATGAACCAGCCTTAACAGTCCCATCACAAGATAACCAGAATTTGTTTTCATGTGATCAGCTGTGATTGGAAACAGCTGATCACATGGTAAAGGGCTACTGTGAGCGTCACATGTGTGCATGTGGGGGGGGGGGCTCTGGAAGGACAACAATACACACCCTCCCAGAACTGGACACCCACACTGTAGCCATCTTTCAGCTAGATCGCTGTTGGCAAGTTGGATGCGGATGGCTGACAAAAGCCCAGGCGCCAGGATGCGATTTCCAGTCGCCATGGCACCTGGGATTGGTTGAGTCCTGTTCCTACGTCACTACAGAATTTAGAAGTCATGCATGGGGTCAGGAGGTGGAAGCACAGGACATGGGACAACTGCCTCCGATACGCCCAGAAGTGTCAAAAGACAAAGATGGACCGAGGCTGCAGCACAGGGACCGACGGGAGGTAGGAGAGGTTGGTATAATCCCTCTCGTTGCGGCAAATCTTTTACTTTTAAAGGGGTTGAAAAAGTACAATTTTTTTTCCCTAAATAGCTTCCTTTCCCTTAGTGCAGTCCTCCTTCACTTACCTCATCCTTCCATTTTGCTTTTAAATGTCCTTATTTCTTCTGAGAAATCCTCACTTCCTGTTCTTCAGTCTGTAACTCCACACAGTAATGCGAGGCTTTCTCCCTGGTGTGGAGTGTCGTGCTCGTCGCCTCCCTTGGACTACAGGAGAGTCAGGACGCCCACTAACACACAGCTCCTTTCTCTGCCATGTAGAGAGCGTCCTGACTCTCCTGTAGCCAAAGGGAGGGGGGCGAGCACGACACTTCACACCAGGGAGAAAGCCTCGCATTACTGTGTGGAGTTACAGACAGAAGAACAGGAAGTGAGGATTTCTCAGAAGAAATAAGGACATTTAAAAGCAAAATGGAAGGGTGAGGTAAGTGAAGGAGGACTGCACTAAGGGAAAGGAAGATATTTAGAGAAAAAAAATTGTACCTTTACAACCAACCCCTTTAATGTGAAGACAACCATTCTACACAATTGATGAGCACATTGATCCCGGCACAGCTTAGTGCATTAGAAAACAATAAAAAAATCTGCTCGTTTATGTCAGAATGTCAGAATGTCATACAGATCCCCCCCCCAATGCTTCAGAAAAACAGGAGCAGCTAACAAAGGCATAATTAGCTTCTGCCTGAGAGAAGTGATGTCGCCGTGTTAATTACCAGCGTGTGAGGAGAGGAGATTAGGGAATTATTTCATTACACAAAAGAGGTGGGAAGCAACGCAGCGAGAGAGCGCAGATACCTGAAAAAAAAGAACATTTTGTCAAACGCGGAATACGATCTGCGCTCGGAAAACCTGACAGACGGAACATCCCGACCGCTTCAATTATCAGCAGGTTGGAGGCGCAGAGCGGCTCACCGTACAATCCGTCTTCCCATTATCCATCTCCGTGGTACTTTGTATCCTTTCCTCCTTGTATTGTCACCGCCTGAATACTACTCGTCTTAGGAATTTAATAAAAAAAAAAAATTGGTTTAATAGAATAACAGGTACACCTAACCTACTATTCTTTGGTTAAAAAAACAAAAACAAATCTCCCAAGCAAAAAAACAAAGAGTGTATATATATATATATATATATTGGATGGAACGATGAACTATGAAGTGGCGGTAGAATCCTTTTCAAGTTTTTAATTCGGTGTTCCCACTTGGGAGACTCGCCTATTTTCATCCTAAAGGCCATGGTTACCGAGACAGAAAATGATTGGAAATACCAAAAGCTCCTTGTTCCAGAAGCAACTCTGCAGCTCAGCTCTCAGCAACCCAGTCCCCCCCCCCCCCAGCTTTGCAGCTCACCTCCACCTCCCAGAATTAACTCAGTAGCTCAGCTCTCTGATCCCAGCTCACCCTGCCCCTCCCAGGACGGGCTTAGCAGCTCAGCTCCTCCTACCAGAAGAAACTCCGCTCACCCTGCTTCCCCCTCCAAGCAGTGATCTGATCAGCTCTGCTCCCTCCATTCTAGCAGATCATCTCAGTTCCTCCTGCTGCTCTTTGCAGAGACTCAGAATATTTGTGCTCCCTCTTCCCCCTCCAGGTAGTAGCTCAGCAGCTTAAATAACCAACCAGGTCAGCTCAGCTCTCCCTTTAAGAAGTGACTTGGTAGTTCCCATGTCCTCCCTCCTAGCAAAGACTCAACTTGGTGAATGATTACCTGTCAGTTCCTTCGCTCTGCCGCCTGTGTCCCCCCCCCCGTCAAAGGCTGCCCGCAAATCTGTGTCCCCCCCCCCCCCGTCAAAGGCCGCCGCAAATCTGTGCCCCCCCCCCGTCAAAGGCCCGCCCCCCGCTCTCCCCCCCCCCCCCTGTGCCCCCCCCCCGTCCCCCCCCCAAAGGCCGCCCGCAAATCTGTGCCCCCCCCCGTCAAAGGGCCGCCCGCAAATCTGTGCCCCCCCCCCCCGTCAAGGGCCGCCCGCAAATCTGTGCCCCCCCCCCGTCAAGGGCCGCCCGCAAATCTGTGCCCCCCCCCGTCAAGGGCCGCCCGCAAATCTGTGCCCCCCCCCCGTCAAGGGCCGCCCGCAAATCTGTGGCCCCCCCGTCAAGGGCCGCCCGCAAATCTGTGGCCCCCCCGTCAAGGGCCGCCCGCAAATCTGTGGCCCCCCGTCAAGGGCCGCCCGCAAATTTCCCCCCCCCCCCCCCCCGTCAAGGGCCGCCCACAAATCTGTGTTTCCCGTCAAAGGCCGCCCGCAAATCTGTGCCCCCCGTCAAAGGACGCCCGGAAATCTGTGGCCCCCCCCGTCAAAGGCTGCCCGCAAATCTGTGTCCCACCCAGTCAAAGGCCGCCTGCAAATCTTGCTAGGATTCCAGCAGTCCAAGCCATTAATGACAGTGCAGCCATGTTGGGGTGAGATGCTCTGGAAGCAGTAGGTTGCAGAGGCTGAAGAACCAAGCCTGAAAATAGCTGAAGGCCAAAAAATAAATCTCATAGAAGGCTGGATGTGGCTTGTAGTTCGGAGATCTTTGGTTTGAGCTACTGGGCTCTATAAATAGGCTTGTTGACAAAAGAAGAAGGTAATCCGGAAAGCACAGGAAGCTCTACCTGATGACTAGATAAAGGAATACACAAATACGCTGAGCACCATTTCATGACGTGACCCTCGAAAAGTTTTCATAATTTGTATTTGTTTAATCCTGAACATAATAAAAAAGCACTAGACGTTCCCTTCAATAAGCCGCGTCTCTCCAGCAGATCAGAAGAAATGAAAACACCGAATGTTTTCCACAAAAACATCAACAGCCAGGCTGTGCTTGTCAGAGCGACGGCACAACTACGGTGGGGGGGGGTAACAAATGCGTCGGCAGTGAAATTACCCCGGAGTGCGTTTGCGTTTATCTGTCATTATACTAACAGGTGTTCTACCTCCACTAAGAACAATTCACCGACTCGCTGCACGATCGCACAGCCGCCAATCATTCCGGCTGAGACCCTTCTTTGTAAATTAAAGTAAAAGTGGTTCGGGGAAAATAATCGACAAACAAAGGAGTCAGCGTGCAAAACGAAGGGGATTTTATTACAGCGATATTAAAACCCAACGCAAACATTTATTATCTTACGGCTTAGCAGTTCTCGATGTGATGGCTGCATTTTTTTTTTTTTTTTTAAGGCTCTCTTTGTTCTTTATTTTAAACTGGGAATCTGGCCAGTAAGTCTGTTTTCCAAAGAACAAGCTCTCCGCAGAATGCATCAGTTACAGCAATAGTCTCTAAACTGCAGCCTGTGCCTTTGCTTGCCTTTATACGACCCTTGGATCACTATCCCTCCCCTCCCCGACGCCAAGGACGGGGCACCATTTCTCCCCACCGACGCCAAGGACGGGGCACCATTCCTCCCCCCTCCCCACCGACGCCAAGGACGGGGCGGGGAAATGGAGGGGCACCATCGCACATCCCCCCCCCCCTCCCCACCGACGCCAAGGACGGGGGCACCATCCCCACCAACTCCTCCCCGCCAAGGACGTCAGGGCACCATTCCACCATGACGGGGCCCCATTCTCCCCCTCCCCACCGACGCCAAGGACGGGGCACCATTCCCCCCCCTCCCCACCGACGCCAAGGACGGGGCCTCCCAACCCACCCCCCCCCCCCCTCGCCCCATCCAAGGACGGGCACCAATCCCCCCCCCTCCCCACCGACGCCAAGGACGGGGCACCATTCCCCCCCCCTCCCACGACGCCCCCACCGACGCCAAGGACGGGGCACCATTCCCCCCCCCTCCCCACCGACGCCAAGGACGGGGCACCATTCCTCCCCCCTCCCCACCGACGCCAAGGACGGGGCACCATTCCTCCCCACCGACGGGGCACCATTCCTCCCCACCGACGGGGCATCATCCCCCCCCCCCCCGACGGGGCACCATCACCATTACTACCCCCCACCTACGCCAAGGACGCCAAGGACGGGGCACCATTCCTCCTCTTCCCGATGCCAAGGAAGGGGCACAATTCCTCCCCCTCCCCACCGACGCCAAGGACAGGGCACCATTTCCCCCTCCCCCCGACGCCAAGGACGGGGCACCATTTCCCCCCCCCCTCCCCCGATACCCCACCGGGCCAACCAGCCCACCGGCACCAAGGGGGGGCACCCAATCATTTCCACCATTCCTCCCCCCGACGGGACAGGGCACCACCCCCGACGCCAAGCACCATTTCCCCCTCCCCCCGATGGGGCACAAGGATGGGGCATTCCTCCCCTTCCCGATGCCAAGGACGGGGCACCTATTACCCCCTCCCCCCGATGGGGCACCAATTCCTACCCCCGACGCCAAGGACGGGGCACCATTCCTCCCCTTCCCGATGCCAAGGACGGGGCACCATTCCTCCCCTCCCCCCACCACCCCCCCCCCCACCGACGCCAAGGACAGGGCACCATTTCTCCCCCCCCACCGACGCCAAGTACGGGGCACCATTCCCCCCGACCGACGCCAAGGACGGGGCACCATTCCCCCCCCCCCGAACGACGCCAATGACGGGCCATCATCCCTCCCATTGAAACTAATGGTGTAAATGTTTTTACTCCCATTGATAAACTAAGCTTATGGCGTGGTTTACTGCCACTGAAACCAGGGCAGATCACATTCTGGCCCCCTAATTGGGAGTAAACGACATTCAGTGGAAAAATCTATACAACTATAGAACAATCAAAACGACAAATGAATACCTGCTGAAAACATCAATACACTTATAAAAATAAATGCTCCTGGACAACTAGACCCCCCCCCCCCCGAAAGAAGATTGCATCCAGAATAAAATTCTCTGACCAATATAGAAGAAAAAAGAAAACAGAAAAAGAGAACTAGTAATCATTTTTATAGCCGTCTAAACAAAGTGACGTAGGAGCTGATGCACGTGCCCGGCGGTCGCTCCCGAGAGACAGAACAGTCAAATATTCCCATAGACACACTCCTAAACCTTGTGGACGGCCTTCCCAAAAGAGTTGAAGCTGTTATAGCTGCAAAGGGCGGGGCCAACTCAATATTGAACTCTACGGACTAAGACGCCATTAAAATTCATGCGCGTGTAAATACTTCTGACATAATGTATGTAACGGGAGGGCCCGTGGAACCCAGAAGCTCTTAGAAAGCACGAGCCAGAAAATAATGGACATTCAGAATATATCTTGGATTGCTTTAACATGGGTCTGCAATTCACAATATATCCCAGGATATCTGTAAGGAACTATTACTGGTTGTTGATTGTGAACTCAACAGGTTAATTGAAAGATTTCATCACCCCCAGCTACCTGTGTAATGTAAATTGAATCCAGAATAACTTCCAAGGATCTTTCATTGTGGCTTGTGCTAATTGACCCTGTATTGTGTGAAGGTCTATTGATAATGTGTATTGCAAGTTAACAGACAGCCTAAAGGTCAGGTGTATGAGTCATCAGCTGTAGCTCATGTAAATTAGGTCAGGAGCCGGAGTCAGGATATCTGTTAAAAGATCTTTTGAGGAGGATGTGTATTGGGGCTCATTAGGTAAGCTGTGTGATGTTGTGGGTGGAGTTGGGTCATTGTTCATTTGATTACTGCAGTATCCTAAAGTATATACAAGAGCCTGTATGTCTCAATAAAGGGTCTATTCCTGTTGAACCTCAAAATAGAGGTGTGTCTTGTTATTGGGGTTCGTTTGCCTGACTGTGGAGTGTCGGTAGCTGCCTTGTGTTCGCGAATGGAATATCCTAAACGGCATTAACCCCTTTTCCCATTTGGGGTTCCGTTACAGTGTACATGGAGGACATTTGCATTTCCTGGCCCTGAAAACAATCTCTCCATATTTTCTTGCAGTAGTGTGTGGCTTTTCTCATCGTATGATTTTTTTTGGCTTTTATTGCCGATAGTGGTCACTATTTGTTAGAAGGGTCTTCCATATGGACCTCCATACAAGTTTGGCCGACATGGTCTTCAGGATAATTCCCTTCCCAGTGGCCAGAAAACACTGAAGTATTATTAACAAGCAAGACCACGAGCCGCCACCAAGCCGAGCGGCGTCTTTGGCCGCCACCAAGCCGAGCGGCGTCTTTGGCCGCCACCAAGCCGAGCGGCGTCTTTGGCCGCCACCAAGCCGAGCGGCGTCTTTGGCCGCCACCAAGCCGAGCGGCGTCTTTGGCCGCCACCAAGCCGAGCGGCGTCTTTGGCCGCCACCAAGCCGAGCGGCGTCTTTGGCCGCCACCAAGCCGAGCGGCGTCTTTTGGCCGCCACCAAGCCGAGCGGCGTCTTTTGGCCGCCACCAAGCCGAGCGGCGTCTTTTGGCCGCCACCAAGCCGAGCGGCGTCTTTTGGCCGCCACCAAGCCGAGCGGCGTCTTTTGGCCGCCACCCATCGTACTGTTATTAGTAAGCATGGAGGTCTTCCCAGAGACCTTCATATCCTGAAGGACCAGATTCAGCGCATTGTTCTTTTGCGAGGAGCCCAGGAAACGTTTTACTCCATACAATGCACACTGTATATACATTCAGCCATCTTCATTACTGAACCTTGAAGATGACAATGCAAACCTCCGCTGACGTTCCTTCTATTCATTGTGAAGGCTGCCGGCAACAAAAGTCCAAGGCTCGGGACGAGCTGCTCACATGGAGGCAATGTCACCGGTTCTTATTCATCAATAAGCCGCTAAGCATGGAACAGGCATGTCTACACATGTAGAATATATCATAGGATTACATCCAGTGTAAAGTCTACGGGATTCCAGACATGCTGCACTACGGAGAATAATTCCAGGAATGTCTAGGTGGGAAAGCTTTCATCTCTGCACATAGGGTGTCCATCCCCTCCTCTGATATTTACAGTTATTACCACATAGGTTCATCTATTCACCTCTCAAACCTCTATGATCATTAAAGCACACGAGGGGGCCGGGACAGGCCGCACCGCAGGGCCTGCACACGAGGGGGCCGCACCGCAGGGCCCTCACACAAGTGTGAGGCATCACCGCAATTGTTAAGAGTGAGAGCAATAATTCTAGCAAAAGACCTCCCCTGTAACTCAAAACTGGTAACCTGTAGAAATGTTTAAACTTTGCCTATAGAGATTTTTTTTAAGTGTCAAAGTTTGTTTCCACGGGCGGGCGCAATTTTTGAAGCGTGACATGTTGGGTATCAATATACTCGGCGTAACATATTGGGTTAACTTTACTGTTTTTTTTTTTGTAAATAAAAAAAATAAGACAAGTGGATTCCCCCCCCCAAAAAATACACTTGCACGGCTGCTGCGCAAATACAGTGCGACGGAAAGTATTGCAACGACCGCCATTTTATTCTCTAGGGTGGCTGAAAAAAACGACAATGTTTGGGGGTTCCAAGTAATTTTCTAGCAAAAAAAAAATGTAACTTGTAAACACCAAGTGTAAAAAAAATAGGCCCAGTCCTTATTGTTATATCCTTTACGTGACACTGGAAGAGGAGGGGGGGGGCTATTCCAAAAAGTTGAAGTTTAATTTGTGGGTGGAACTGATAAAAGGTAAAAAAAAAAAATCTCCCTAAATATCTTCCCTTACCTTAGTGCAGTCCTCCTTCACTTACCTCATCCTTCCATTTTGCTTTTAAATGTCCTTATTTCTTCTGAGAAATCCTCACTTCATGTTCTTCTGTCTGTAACTCCACACAGTAATGTGAGGCTTTCTCCCTGGTGTGTAGTGTCGTGCTCCCCCCTCCCTTGTACTACAGGAGAGTCAGGACGCTCTCTAGGTTGCAGATAGAAAAAGGAGCTGTGTTAGTGGGTGTCCTGACTCTCCTGTAGTCCAAGGGAGGGGGCGAGCACGACACTCCACACCAGGGAGAAAGCCTTGCATTACTGTGTGTAGTTACAGACAGAAGAACAGGAAGTGAGGATTTCTCAGAAGAAATAAGGACATTTAAAAGCAAAATGGAAGGATGAGGTAAGTGAAGGAGGACTGCACTAAGGGAAAGAAAGCTATTTAGGAAAAAAATAAATTGTACCTTTACAACCCCTTTAAGTCCTTGGCACAGAAATTGAAACAGTTTTCAGCACAACAGGAAGTAAGAGGAAATCTTCCAAAAGGAAAAGGATGTTCCCGTGACAATGGAAGAGGAGAAATTTCCTCTCTGCAGAGATTTCCTTTTACTTGCGGTTGGGTCTCTGGGACAGGAAGTCTCAGGACAAAAAATAAAAAATCCTAATTCATCAAAAGAAGAGAGAAAAAAAAAAAAAGTTGTCTGGAGTTGCACAAAAAGCCTTTATCTGGATGTCGTAACATCGCACACGATGACGAACGTTACAAAAGAAGCTGTTGGATGGAGTCGGAAGGTCCGAGACTGCAGACGCGACACAGGCAGACGGTCAGAGACTGCAGACGAGACACAGGCAGACGGTCAGAGACTGCAGACGAGACACAGGCAGACGGTCAGAGACTGCAGACGCGACACAGGCAGACGGTCAGAGACTGCAGACGCGACACAGGCAGACGGTCAGAGACTGCAGACGCGACACAGGCAGACGGTCAGAGACTGCAGACGCGACACAGGCAGACGGTCAGAGACTGCAGACGCGACACAGGCAGACGGTCAGAGACTGCAGACGCGACACAGGCAGACGGTCAGAGACTGAAGACGCGACACAGGCAGACGGTCAGAGACTGAAGACGCGACACAGGCAGACGGTCAGAGACTGCAGACGCGACACAGGCAGACGGTCAGAGACTGCAGACGCGACACAGGCAGACGGTCAGAGACTGCAGACGCGACACAGGCAGACGGTCAGAGACTGCAGACGCGACACAGGCAGACGGTCAGAGACTGCAGACGCGACACAGGCAGACGGTCAGAGACTGCAGACGCGACACAGGCAGACGGTCAGAGACTGCAGACGCGACACAGGCAGACGGTCAGAGACTGCAGACGCGACACAGGCAGACGGTCAGAGACTGCAGACGAGACACAGGCAGACGGTCAGAGACTGCAGACGAGACACAGGCAGACGGTCAGAGACTGCAGACGAGACACAGGCAGACGGTCAGAGACTGCAGACGAGACACAGGCAGACGGTCAGAGACTGCAGACGAGACACAGGCAGACGGTCAGAGACTGCAGACGCGACACAGGCAGACAGACAGAGACTGCAGACGCGACACGGGAGACGGACAGTGACTGCAGACGCGACACAGGCAGACGGTCAGAGACTGCAGACGCGACACAGGCAGACGGTCAGAGACTGCAGACGGCCAGAGACTGCAGACGCGACACAGGGAGACGGCCAGAGACTGCAGACGCGACACAGGGAGACGGCCAGAGACTGCAGACGCGACACAGGGAGACGGCCAGAGACTGCAGACGCGACACGGGAGACGGACAGAGACTGCAGACGCGACACGGGGAGACGGACAGAGACTGCAGACGCGACACGGGGAGACGGACAGAGACTGCAGACGCGACACGGGGAGACGGACAGAGACTGCAGACGCGACACGGGGAGACGGACAGAGACTGCAGACGCGACACGGGGAGACGGACAGAGACTGCAGACGCGACACGGGGAGACTGTCAGAGACTGCAGACGCGTCACGGGGAGACGGTCAGAGACTGCAGACGCGTCACGGGGAGACGGTCAGAGACTGCAGACACGACACGGGAGACGGTCAGAGACTGCAGACACGACACGGGAGACGGCCAGAGACTGCAGACACGACACGGGAGACGGTCAGAGACTGCAGACACGACACGGGAGACGGTCAGAGACTGCAGACACGACACGGGAGACGGTCAGAGACTGCAGACACGACACGGGAGACGGTCAGAGACTGCAGACACAATATATTACATGAGGCTGAAATCACTACTGTAACAGAGCAATAGTAAAACACAGGATTCGTGTCTGCAGGGGCCCCTGGGTCCACACAAAATGGGCCAAAGGGACTCATGCGGTCCCTGGGGCCACAGGTTGTGCCCCAGGGATATCACATGTTCCACCTTCAATAGAACGCATTTAAAAAGAAACAAAGACTAATTAGGATGCAGATTCTGCACATTGCCAAACACATCTGCCAGCAATCCTCCAGAATGTGACACATTACAGCAATATTGCAATATTATTTCAACACCTCGGCTAGTTAGACCGTTCTGCAAGACAATCCTCCAAGGACAGAGACCTGGCAACCCTCCTGCCTCATCCTGACAACACACCGAGGCCAATTCTATACAAAGGAGACACACACACGGCCAATGAGAGCGCGCGTCACTGTCGGGGATCAGGAGTCGGATGGGAAATGATAAATGTAGATATCTGAAAGGGTTCAACAATGTTTTCATCCAGCTAGTGTTAGGCCTCGTTCACTACAGTGTACACCCATGGAGGGTCATGTTTCTTTTGGTGAGATTTGATCACCTTTTTATTGCGTTATAAACGAAACACGACCGATAAAGTTAAAAAACAGTCAATAAACCTTAAAAATAAAAAAAATCCCAATAAGCGTATATTGATTAGTTATAGTGTCTACAAACTATGGGATATTTGTATGCATTTCTTTTTACTAGAAATGGCAGAGATCAGCGACCTCTAGCGGGACTGCGATATTCCATTGTAGCTCTGGCTGTACTTTAGGTTCGTTGTCCTGCTGGAAGGTGACCCCCCCCCCAGTCTCAAGTCTTTTGCAGACTCTAACAGGTTTTCTTCTAAGATTGTCCTGTATTTGTCTCCACCCATCTTCCCATCAACTCTGATCGGCTTCCCTGTCCCTGCTGAAGAAAAGCATCCCCACCACATGATGCTGCCACCACCATGTTTCACAGTGGGGATAGTGTGTTAGTATTCTACCACACATAGTGTTTTATTTTTAGTCCAAAAAGTAACATTTTGGTGTCATGTGACCAGAGCACCTTCTTCCACATGTTTGCTGTGTCCCCTCCCCCACATGGCTTCTCACAAACTGCAAACAGAACTTCTTATGTCTTTCTTTCCCCAATGTCTTTCTTCTTGTCACTCTTCCATAAAGAGCAGATTTGTGGAGAGCACCACTAATAGTTCTCCTGTGGACAGATTCTCCCCCCTGAGCTGAGGGTCTCTGCAGCTCCTCCAGAGTTACCATGGGCTCTCTGATAAATGCTCTCCTTGCCCGGCCCGGTCAGTTTAGGTCAGGGAGTCTCCAAACTACGGCCCCCCAGTTGTTCAGAACTACAATTCCCATCATGTCTGGGAATGTCAGAGTTTTACAATGCCTCGTGGGCCGTGTAGTTCTGCAAAGTTAGGAGGGCTGTAGCTTGGAGATCCCTGGTTTAGGTGGACGGCCGTGTCTTGGTAGGTTTGCGGTTGTGCCGTACTCTTTCCATTTTCCGATGATGAATTGAACAGAAGCTCCGTGAGATCTTCAAAGCTTGGGAGATTTTTTTTTTTTTTTTATAACCCAACCCTGCTTTATACTTCTCCACAACTTTATCCCTGACCTGTCTGAGGTGTTTATTGGCCTTCATGTTGCTGTTTGTTCACTAATGTTCTCCAACAAAACCTCCGAGGGCTTCACAGAACAGCTGTATTTATACTGAGATTAAACACAGGTGGACTCTATTTACTAATTAGCTGAGTTATGAAGTCAATTGGTTCCGCTAGATTTTAGTTGGGGGTATCAGAGTAAAGGGGGCTGAATACAAATGTACCCCCCCACACACACTTTTCAGAGAGAAATTTGTAAAAAAAAATTGAAAACCATTTATCATTTTCCTTCCACTTCACGATTATGTGACACTTTGTGTTGGTCTATCACAGTGGTTTCCAATGGGGTGCTTTTTTATTTATTGGCCCCAGGGATGGCGGGGCAGATCTCCTCCCAGGGATGGCGGGGCAGATCTCCTCCCAGGGATGGCGGGGCAGATCTCCTCCCAGGGATGGCGGGGCAGATCTCCTCCCAGGGATGGCGGGGCAGATCTCCTCCCAGGGATGGCGGGGCAGATCTCCTCCCAGGGATGGCGGGGCAGATCTCCTCCCAGGGATGGCGGGGCAGATCTCCTCCCAGGGATGGCGGGGCAGATCTCCTCCCAGGGATGGCGGGGCAGATCTCCTCCCAGGGATGGCGGGGCAGATCTCCTCCCAGGGATGGCGGGGCAGATCTCCTCCCAGGGATGGCGGGGCAGATCTCCTCCCAGGGATGGCGGGGCAGATCTCCTCCCAGGGATGGCGGGGCAGATCTCCTCCCAGGGATGGCGGGGCAGATCTCCTCCCAGGGATGGCGGGGCAGATCTCCTCCCAGGGATGGCGGGGCAGATCTCCTCCCAGGGATGGCGGGGCAGATCTCCTCCCAGGGATGGCGGGGCAGATCTCCTCCCAGGGATGGCGGGGCAGATCTCCTCCCAGTGATGGCGGGGCAGATCTCCTCCCAGTGATGGCGGGGCAGATCTCCTCCCAGTGATGGCGGGGCAGATCTCCTCCCAGTGATGGCGGGGCAGATCTCCTCCCAGTGATGGCGGGGCAGATCTCCTCCCAGTGATGGCGGGGCAGATCTCCTCCCAGTGATGGCGGGGCAGATATCTATGGGGCTTCCAAGACACTGTAGCAGTCTAACGGAGCATTTCTTCTACCTAAACGCTAACGAAGTCCCTTTCCATCTACAACACAATCCATCCAAATGAGGTTACTGTATTACCCCGAGGGACGCTTTCCACTTCCGTCACTCTCTGCGCATGTGCCGAACGATTGGCGCCGCCTTCACTTCACTGCAAGAGATTCAACGAATGGAAGAGCGACCTCCAAGAACACGGATGGCGCACGTGAGAGCAGCAGGAACGAGGCAACAATCCAACATCAACCCAGCTTGTGTTTAGGGGGATAAAACACCCTCATGATTAATTCATCAATGGGGGGGGGGGAATAAAAATAAACGCCGGCTCGCCCGCAGCACAAATCTCCCGCAAAGCCGAAGAAGCCGCAGGAAGCGTTTCATAATAGATGAGCTCCGTGTACAGGAGGCCTGAGAAGTGTTCTTACAGTGAGGAGCCCGTCATGACACCTGATAAACGAAGGCGACTGTCTGATCTACAATCCTCTCCTGCTTTATATCCGATCAGGAAATTCATTTCCCTCCCCCGAGTGAAAATCCAGCCAATACTCTCTATTCTGATTCCACTGCACACTGTGAGCTTTCCATCATGTGCATTAGAACCAAACCATATACTTCAGAGCAAACCAGAGTATATTGGGAGAACATCAGAATTTCAAAGTTGAGCATTCCCAGTCTTTGTGTTTTTTTTGCATATCGCCCGTCGCACCAAGATTTGCAAAGCGCGCTGCACCGGCGTAGTGTACAACTTTTCATTCTCCATCAAAACAATATATTACCCCCACAATAAACCAGTTCCCACCCGGGCCAAATCGGAAAATGATAGATGCTTTTTAACATTTTATACAAATAAGTCTCAAAGTGTGGGGGGTGCAGAGACTGCAGGCGCCATACGGGAGATGGTCAGAGACTGCAGGCGCCATACGGAAGATGGTCAGAGACTGCAGGCGCCATACGGGAGATGGTCAGAGACTGCAGGCGCCATACGGGAGATGGTCAGAGACTGCAGGCGCCATACGGGAGATGGTCAGAGACTGCAGGCGCCATACGGGAGATGGTCAGAGACTGCAGACGCCATACGGGAGATGGTCAGAGACTGCAGGCGCCATACGGGAGATGGTCAGAGACTGCAGACGCCATACGGGAGATGGTCAGAGACTGCAGACGCCATACGGGAGATGGTCAGAGACTGCAGACGCCATACGGGAGATGGTCAGAGACTGCAGACGCCATACGGGAGATGGTCAGAGACTGCAGACGCCATACGGGAGATGGTCAGAGACTGCAGACGCCATACGGGAGATGGTCAGAGACTGCAGACGCCATACGGGAGATGGTCAGAGACTGCAGACGCCATACGGGAGATGGTCAGAGACTGCAGACGCCATACGGGAGATGGTCAGAGACTGCAGACGCCATACGGGAGATGGTCAGAGACTGCAGACGCCATACGGGAGATGGTCAGAGAGACGCAATTGTTAGGTACAATATAAAAGATGATGTTGCGCCAAGTAAATAGATGCCCAACATGTTACGCTTTAAAATTGCGCACACTGACACGATTTCCAGTATTAACAAGACTACAAACACCTTTATAGCCTCACTGGATGAGCAACTGTGACTTTGCATGCGTTTCCAACCCCCCCCTCCCCTCCACAGTTTTCCTGCTCAATACCCGTTGAGCTTATTTTCTTTTCCTTCTTGTCTTCCAACTTCTGTCATGTTACTCCTTTTTATTTCTATTGAAAATTTTGATTGTGAACGGATGAATTTAGTGTTTTACACTGTAGCATTTCTTTGTCAGACTGCTGTACTTTGTAGTTGCTGTCGCGGCATCACCCCATATATGTTTTATACTTTACTATAGGTTTGTGTAACGGTACTTAATCTCCATAGGTGACACAATAAGACCCCTTTCATACCGGGGGTTTCGTTAGCGCTAAAGAACCGCTCGTTTTAGCTCAGTCTAAGCAGTGCTTTTCGACCCCCCTCTTCCATACCGCTGATCCCCCCCTCTTCAATGCCACCAGTGCTGACCCCTCGTTTATACAAACAGTGACCACCAGATACAGGAAGAAAGCATTCTATATTTTTTCACATGTTGCTGCGTTTTGCGATTTCCCTTCATGAATAAAGCCATGTGTTGCACCGCCCATATCCATTAGTAGGGTTGTCCCGATACCGATAATAGCATCGGTACTGATACCACGCATTTGCCCCAGTACTTGTACTCGGGCAAATGCTCCCGATGCTTCACCCGATACTTGTCCTGTGTCCACTTCCAGCCCCCCTCCGTTTTGCTGCAGTCTCTCTCCCTCTGTGCCCCCCGCCGCCGTTTCCTTCTCTCCCCCGTGCGTCCCCCGCCGCCGTTTCCTTCTCCCCCCGTGCGCCCCCCGCCGCCGTTTCTTTTCTCCCCCGTGCGTCCCCCGCCGCCGTTTCCTTTTCCCCCCGTGCGTCCCCCGCCGCCGTTTCTTTTCCCCCCCGTGCGTCCCCCGCCGCCGTTTCTTTTCTCCCCCGTGCGTCCCCCGCCGCCGTTTCTTTTCTCCCCCGTGCGTCCCCCGCCGCCGTTTCTTTTCTCCCCCGTGCGTCCCCCGCCGCCGTTTCTTTTCTCCCCCGTGCGTCCCCCGCCGCCGTTTCTTTTCTCCCCCGTGCGTCCCCCGCCGCCGTTTCTTTTCTCCCCCGTGCGTCCCCCGCCGCCGTTTCTTTTCTCCCCCGTGCGTCCCCCGCCGCCGTTTCTTTTCTCCCCCGTGCGTCCCCCGCCGCCGTTTCTTTTCTCCCCCGTGCGTCCCCCGCCGCCGTTTCCTTCTCCCCCCCGTGCGTCCCCCGCCGCCGTTTCTTTTCTCCCCCGTGCGTCCCCCGCCGCCGTTTCTTTTCTCCCCCGTGCGTCCCCCGCCGCAGTTTCTTTTCTCCCCCGTGTGTCCCCCGCCGCCGTTTCTTTTCTCCCCCGTGCGTCCCCCGCTTCTTTTCTCCCCCGTGCGTCCCCCGCCGCCGTTTCTTTTCTCCCCCGTGCGTCCCCCGCCGCCGTTTCTTTTCTCCCCCGTGCGTCCCCCGCCGCAGTTTCTTTTCTCCCCCGTGCGTCCCCCGCCGCAGTTTCTTTTCTCCCCCGTGCGTCCCCCGCCGCCGTTTCTTTTCTCCCCCGTGCGTCCCCCGCTTCTTTTCTCCCCCGTGCGTCCCCCGCCGCCGTTTCTTTTCTCCCCCGTGCGTCCCCCGCTTCTTTTCTCCCCCGTGCGTCCCCCGCCGCCGTTTCTTTTCTCCCCCGTGCGTCCCCCGCTTCTTTTCTCCCCCGTGCGTCCCCCGCCGCCGTTTCTTTTCTCCCCCGTGCGTCCCCCGCCGCCGTTTCTTTTCTCCCCCGTGCGTCCCCCGCCGCAGTTTCTTTTCTCCCCCGTGCGTCCCCCGCCGCAGTTTCTTTTCTCCCCCGTGCGTCCCCCGCCGCCGTTTCTTTTCTCCCCGTGCGTCCCCCGCTTCTTTTCTCCCCCGTGCGTCCCCCGCCGCCGTTTCTTTTCTCCCCCGTGCGTCCCCCGCTTCTTTTCTCCCCCGTGCGTCCCCCGCCGCCGTTTCTTTTCTCCCCCGTGCGTCCCCCGCCGCCGTTTCTTTTCTCCCCGTGCGTCCCCCGCCGCCGTTTCTTTTCTCCTCCGTGCGTCCCCCGCCGCCGTTTCCTTCTCTCCCCCGTGCGTTCCCCGCCGCCGTTTCCTTCTCTCCCCCGTGCGTCCCCCGCCGCCGTTTCCTTCTCTCCCCCGTGCGTCCCCCGCTGCCGTTTCCTTCTCTCCCCCGTGCGTCCCCCGCCGCCGTTTCCTTCTCTCCCCCGTGCGTCCCCCTGGAACTGTCAGGATGGAGAGCGGCGGTAGGAGCCGGTAAACCCGGCTCCTTACTGTTCCGAATGGACAGAGTCAGCTTTGACTGTCCATTCACATAACTGAAACATTGTAAACTGTGATTACAGTGTTTCAGTTAATGAATGAAGAGAAGACGTTGTCTTCTCTCCATTCATTTTCAGTGCAGCTGAGAAAGGGACAGGGGAATCTGTTTCCCTAGTACCTTTCTCTGTCTCAGAGGGGAGATGTCAGAGGTCTGTTAAGACCCGGATATCTCACCAAAGCCCCTCCAATAGGGCTGATAAAAAATAAATAAAAATTGCAATAAATAAAATAAAATGTAAATAGTAATATAAAAAAAAAAAAAAAAACACACTGACAATCCACTACCCCCCCCCCTCTAGAAAAAAAACAAAACAAAAAACACTGTAAAAAAATAAAATAAAAAAAATAAACGCCACTGTCACATGACATAAAAAAAAAAAAAAAAGTATCGGTATTCGGTATCGGCAAGTACTTGGAAAAAAGTATCGGTACTTGTACTCGGTCCTAAAGAAGTGGTATCGGGACAACCCTACCCATCAGGCTTGGTACAGAGCCCAAATGTAAATGACACTTGTATGACAGCGACGGGCATTCCTGCCTCTGAATAGCTTCCAATCTGTGCGTTCCACTACACCGCAGTTCTGCAAACTCAGCGCCTTCCACAGACAGTCAATCATTCACTACTTCATATACTCATTACCAAACAGCTAGATCTAGTATGCACTTGTGTGTTTGTGGGGGTGGGGCAGTAAAAAGATAAAATAAAAAAAATTAAAAAAGTCAGTTAAAGGAGTTGTAAAGGAAATTTTTTTTTTTTGCTGAAATGACCGTTTACAGGGTATAGAGACATAATAGTTAACTGACTCCTTTTAAGAATGATTAAAAATAGATAAAAAAACAAAACAATCATAAAATGTGCCTGCAGTTTCAGTTTCGTTTTTGCATGTTTCCTGTCTCCTTGATGTACAGAGCCACAGAGCCAATGATGGTTTGGAAAACGCGAAAACGTTTGCGTCTGAACCCATTTTTTCCGCTTCTGGGAAAACGAGGATAAACGCAACTGCCTAAAAATGGCAATAAACGAGACGGTGTGCATGGACACAGGATAACATTGAATGTGTTCAGGGGCGGTTGACAAAGCTGTCCAACTGCCTCTGAACGCGCGTTTACCAGCGTCCCGTGTGCATGGGGCCTAAGAGTAACATTTGCACTGTCACTGTAAACATTTTAAGTGTGACATGTTTGGTATCTATTTACTCGGTGTAACATCTTTTTTATTTTACAAATAATTGGGTTCTATGTTGTGTTTTCTTGCATGAAAAATGTAAAAAAAAAAAAAAAAAAGTGTATTTTTTGGCAAAAAAATATTTAAATTGCATTTGAAAAGCTGCTGCGCAGATACCGTATAACTTCCAAAACACACCATTTTATTCTCTAGGGCCTCTGCTTTATACATCTATAGCTCTCTACCCCTCTCTATATATGTTTGGAGATCGTAAGTTTTCTAGCACAAAATACTGCTGGTTACACAAAGTGCCAGAAAAGGTCGTGGGGGGGGGGGGGAATTAAAGTGGTTAGTAGTCACAAATCGCACAACCATGTGTATCTAAGCACACGCTTGCAATCACTCCGGTATTGCCGAAACAACCCATCGATTTATGAAAATTGTAATCGATTAATTTCATAATCGATTAATCGCCCAGAATTGATTGGTCACTGACCTTCCAGATTTGGAGAAATCATTGCGATTTTGGGCAGGTCGCATGACGCACTAGTGCCGGCACCGCAGGCTCGTGTCGTCTTTTCTGAATACATCGGACCTTCCTGTGCCCATCGATCGCACCGTGTACATAATCTCACGTCCTAAGTAACAGTAATGTGAAGACTCGCCAGAATCATGTTATAAGATCATCGACACAAATCCCTTTAAACTAAGCCGGGTTCGGATTTGGCTGTAAGCTGATTGGACGGAGACACATTGGCACCATCGCAGACCGCTGCTCATACAGACAGACAGCAAATTAGAGAGGAAAAAAAAAAAAAAGCGCAATGAATGAGTTGGATGTCGTCAATGAAGCTGCTAACAAATTTACTAAGGATCGAAAGTGACACTATGGCAGGGGTCTCCAAACTGCGGCCCGGGAACCAGATGGCCAACTTTGCTGGCTTTTATCTGGTCCTCGGGACACTATTCCTCCCACCCACACCAATGGTGGGACACTATTCCTCCCATCAATGGTGGGACACTATTCCTCCCACCCACACCAATGGTGGGACACTATTCCTCCCACCCACACCAATGGTGGGACACTATTCCTCCCACCCACACCAATGGTGGGACACTATTCCTCCCACCCACACCAATGGTGGGACACTATTCCTCCCACCCACACCAATGGTGGGACACTATTCCTCCCACCCACACCAATGGTGGGACACTATTCCTCCCACCCACACCAATGGCGGGACACTATTCCTCCCACCGACACCAATGACGGGACACTTTTCCTCCCACCGACACCAATGATGGGACACTTTTCCTCCCACCGACACCAATGACGGGACACTATTCCTCCCACCGACACCAATGACGGGACACTATTCCTCCCACCGACACCAATGACGGGACACTATTCCTCCCACCGACACCAATGATGGGACACTATTCCTCCCACTGACACCAATGATGGGACACTATTTCTCCCACCGACACCAATGATGGGACACTATTCCTTCCACCGACACCAATGATGGGACACTATTCCT
The DNA here is from genome assembly GCA_029574335.1 of Rana kukunoris. Lineage (NCBI taxonomy): Eukaryota > Metazoa > Chordata > Amphibia > Anura > Ranidae > Rana > Rana kukunoris. Next base: position 372,872 of record JAJQKJ010001814.1, on the reverse strand, counting down.
CCCACCGACACCAATGATGGGACACTATTCCTCCCACCGACACCAATGATGGGACACTATTCCTCCCACCGACACCAATGATGGGACACTATTCCTCCCATTAACACCAATGATGGGACACTATTCCTCCCACTGACACCAATGATGGGACACTATTCCTCCCACTGACACCAATGATGGGACACTATTCCTCCCACTGACACCAATGATGGGACACTATTCCTCCCACTGACACTGCACGATTATTCGTAAAAAAAAAAAAAAAAAAGTAAAATCGTGATCTCGATTCAACCCCACCCCCCTCACGATCTCTATGCAAAATTTCCAGACTCATTCATGTGTAGAGTCCTCTGCTCTGTCCAAAAAAAAAAAAAAAAAAACACAGTAAAGTTAGCCCAATTTTCTCGTATAATGTCAAAGATGTTACGTTGCGATACAGCTGCACGATTCTGGCCAAAATTAAAACTATGAATTTTTTTTTCTTAGAATAAAGATCACGATTATTGCGTGTAACATCTTTATTACATTATACACAAAAAAATAAAATTGGGCTAACTTAGCCATTTAGCTTTTTTTTTTATACAATAAAGCGTAAAAAAATAAAATAAAAAAATTGCATATGAAAAATCCACGGTGCAAATAGAGAGAGAGAGAGAGAGAGAGAGAGAGAGAGAGAGAGAGAGAGAGAGAGAGAGAGAGAGAGAGAGAGAGAGAGAGAGAGAGAGAGAGAGATATATATATATATATATATATATATATATATATAGAGAGAGAGAGAGAGAGAGAGAGAGAGAGAGAGAGAGAGATATAGAGAGAGATATATATAGATATATATATATAGAGAGAGAGAGATATAGAGATAGAGAGAGATAGAGAGAGATAGAGATATAGAGATATATTCCGAGTAATTTTCTAGCAGAAAATAAATTTTTACTTAGAAGCATCATGTCTGAAAAGGTTGAGAGCCGGTTCACAAAGGGGTGACTGGTCAGGCGCTTGACAAGTCGCGGTCCGCTCTGTTCAATGGAACCGCTCTAATAGGAGAGACGCGAGTCGCTACAACTTAGAAAAAGGTTCCTGTACGACTTTGGGGGCGACTTGCATTGACTTCAATACAGAAGTCATTTTGCAAGTTGCCTCTCAAATTGCCTTGAGATCACCTTGCCGAGTCGCCCCCCCGAAGTCGTGCCGCCTTGTGTGTGAACCGGCTCTTATGGTTAAATTTCCTTCATCTACACGCCCGAGTTCTTTCCTTTGATAAAAGAACGCAAAGATACTTTGTTTCCACTTATTTGTGTTGTAGTAAAACTTGGCCGGCTGCCTGGATTTTGTTTCCCCAGCTGTGAGAACTCTCTGCACTTGTTAGAAAGATCGCAACGGTAAAAAAGATCGCCATTTCGATTCTTCGCGATTAATCGTGCAGCGCTATCTCGAGAATCGCAATCTTTATTCTAAGCAAAAAAAAAGCCGCGATTCTCGTTTTATCCAGAAGCGTGCCGCTCTAAGAGACGCACACACCGGACCTCCTGCTGTGATCTACGGAAGATCGATATTGCGAAGTTGAAAATAAATTGATATAAGTGAACAAAAAGCTACTGGCAACAAGACAACAGTTTGTGTAAAAAATAAAACATATTGATAAAGTTCACATTGAGTGACAAACATGGGTCCAAAAAAATAAAATATAAAGGAAAACGCTTCCAAATGAAGATGATAAAGTCTTTAAAAACGTATCCAAAAGATGACGAAAGACCATTCACCTTTCCCCGCCATGAAGACGTACTCTTACTAGATTCCTAGACTCCACATTATAGGACTCTAGATAGACATGGATTCACAAATCATGGCAGATCCATCCAATAGATATAGGTGGCGATAGCGTCATGGCCGACCATGCTGGTTCTTAGTCTCCCTCATGGATGTAATATAAAGAAAAAAGGAAGAGTATCCGCATAGTGTAAAGTTTCTGTATAGTTTCCCAGGCTGGGATCTGCTGGTCAAAGATCAGGCTGGAGTGGTGTTGTTGGACATAGATTCCGCTCCTACATGTTTCGTCAGATATGACATCTCCCCCCCGACGTCATATCAGACGAAACATGTAGGAGCGGAGTCTATGTCCAACAACACCACTCCAGCCATGTAGGAGCGGAGTCTATGTCCAACAACACCACTCCAGCCTGATAAGAGTTGGTGTGGAGTCGATGTCAAAACAATAGCATGCTGTGAACCCAGACTAAAGCCCCTTTCACGCAGGCGTTCAGGTCCTTCTGTCAGTTTTACCTGATCGGAGCCTCTATTCATTTCTATGGGGCAGTGGATGTGAGCGGTGACATGTTCACTGTCACCCACTGCTATCCGATCCAGTCTGAAATCCAGTCCGGATGGAGACCCTGTTTTCCATCCGTCTAGCGCAGGGGGCACCAAACTGCGGCCCGGGGGCAAGATGCGGCCCTTTGCTTGCTTTTATGCGGCCCTCTGGGTTTCATCCACGGATACCAACAATTGGACATAATCCCTCCCCCCTCCACTCACACCAATGAAAGGACACAATTCCTCCCAATTACACCAAAGATGGGGGCCCACTACCCCACCCCAAAGATGGGGGCCACTACCCCACCCCAAAGATGGGGGCCACTACCCCACCCCAAAGATGGGGGCCACTACCCCACCCCAAAGATGGGGGCCACTACCCCACCCCAAAGATGGGGGCCACTACCCCACCCCAAAGATGGGGGCCACTACCCTCCCCAATGACACCAATGATGGGGTACTATTCCTCCCAGTGAAACAAATGACGGGGCACTATTCCTTCCAACGACAGCAACAATGGGGGACAAATTCTTCCAATTACACAAATGATGGGGCACAATTCCCCCAATGAAACCAATAATGGGGTCCAATGACACCAATGATAAGAGAATTTCTCCAAGTGAGTCCAACAATGGGGCACAATTCCTCCCACTAATACCAATGATGGGCCACAATTTCCCCCCAATGATGGGGCACTACTCCTCCCACGAGACAAACAATGGGGCATTATTTTTCTCCCACTCCCAACGGCCTCAATTCGGCCCCCCTAAAATCTAAAGGACAGTAAACCTGCCCTTAGTTTGGAGACCCCTGGTCTAGCGGATTGGATGAAAATGGACAGGCGGTCCGTTTTCATCCGTTCTCCCCCGATAGAGGCGAGTGGGGCTCTGACAGGTCCGTCTCTGCACAGTGGGCAGAGACGAACCCGCCATCCGCCTGCTCAGCGGATCGATCCCCCACTATGCAGGGCAGACCGCTCCATGTGAAAGAACCCCTCACACTGATGAATGCTACAAATATCTCCACATTGCAACATTTCTGAAACATTAAAAGAGGAACTGCAGTCGCCTCACATAACTTGTAATAAAAACATTCTGAAGCTTCTCTCCAAACACTTTGCATATTTTATATACTGTGATTCTGTACTTGGCAAATGTGCTGCAGAAATCCACCGAGTCTGGTAATTGCACGGTCAAAATTCTGCAAACAGGTAATTTTCTCCTTCGCTAAAGTGCACCGACGGGCAGGCACTAATAAGGCAGCACTGATGGACAGTTATAGGCGGAACTGATGGGCACTGATAAAGCAGTACTGATAAGTGGTATTGATGGACACTAAGGTGGAACCGATAAGGCAGTACTGATGGGTGGCATTGATGGGCACTTACAGGCGGAACTGATAAGGTGGCACAGATAGGTGGTATTGATGGGCACTTATAGGCAGAACTGAGAAGCTGTCCTGATGGGCACTAATTAGCAGCACTGGTGGGCAAATGTTGGAACCAATGTCCCTTTCACAGAAGTCACAATTGTCAAACGCAGTGCAATTTTTCAAAAAATGGCCTAGTCATGAAGGGAGGAGGGTAAATCTTCCGAAGGTCAAGTGGTTTAAGAGGGGGGGGGGGTGATTCTTTTCAACACCCCCCTGTATATACAGTGATGGGTACGGCCTCGGAGGGAGCGGTATGCTTTTTTTTTTTTTTGTGAATCGTCCCGTAGACTTCAATAATGGCGCACACCGAGGAGTACAAACACATCACACACACCTGTACCCGGCGACGTGTACCAACGTGTGACCGACGGGCCGCATAGAACCACAGACATCACAATACCCGAGATCACCGGATCTCATTGTAACCGAAACAAACAGCTGCAGGAATGTCGTCTGTCAGGGGAATCCACAGAGTAACTTTCCTTTCACTTTCCCCCGGATGTTACAATTTGATACTTTTATTACACAAGTTTTTATCGTCACCCCACAAGTCTGACCCCAGAGTCTACACACCCGACACCCCCACAAGCCTGACCCCGGAGTCTACACACCCGACACCCCCACAAGCCTGACCCCGGAGTCTACACACCCGACACCCCCACAAGTCTGACCCCAGAGTCTACACACCCGACACCCCCACAAGTCTGACCCCAGAGTCTACACACCCGACACCCCCACAAGCCTGACCCCGGAGTCTACACACCCGACACCCCCACAAGCCTGACCCCGGAGTCTACACACCCGACACCCCCACAAGCCTGACCCCGGAGTCTACACACCCGACACCCCCACAAGCCTGACCCCGGAGTCTACACACCCGACACCCCCACAAGTCTGACCCCGGAGTCTACACACCCGACACCCCCACAAGTCTGACCCCGGAGTCTACACACCCGACACCCCCACAAGTCTGACCCCGGAGTCTACACACCCGACACCCCCACAAGTCTGACCCCGGAGTCTACACACCCGACACCCCCACAAGCCTGACCCCGGAGTCTACACACCCGACACCCCCACAAGCCTGACCCCGGAGTCTACACACCCGACACCCCCACAAGTCTGACCCCGGAGTCTACACACCCGACACCCCCACAAGTCTGACCCCGGAGTCTACACACCCGACACCCCCACAAGTCTGACCCCGGAGTCTACACACCCGACACCCCCACAAGCCTGACCCCGGAGTCTACACACCCGACACCCCCACAAGCCTGACCCCGGAGTCTACACACCCGACACCCCCACAAGTCTACACACCCGACACCCCACAAGCCTGACCCCGGAGTCTACACACCCGACACCCCCACAAGTCTGACCCCGGAGTCTACACACCCGACACCCCCACAAGCCTGACCCCGGAGTCTACACACCCGACACCCCCACAAGCCTGACCCCGGAGTCTACACACCCGACACCCCCACAAGCCTGACCCCGGAGTCTACACACCCGACACCCCCACAAGCCTGACCCCGGAGTCTACACACCCGACACCCCCACAAGCCTGACCCCGGAGTCTACACACCCGACACCCCCACAAGCCTGACCCCGGAGTCTACACACCCGACACCCCCACAAGCCTGACCCCGGAGTCTACACACCCGACACCCCCACAAGCCTGACCCCGGAGTCTACACACCCGACACCCCCACAAGCCTGACCCCGGAGTCTACACACCCGACACCCCCACAAGCCTGACCCCGGAGTCTACACACCCGACACCCCCACAAGCCTGACCCCGGAGTCTACACACCCGACACTCCCACAAGTCTGACCCCGGAGTCTACACACCCGACACCCCCACAAGCCTGACCCCGGAGTCTACACACCCGACACCCCCACAAGCCTGACCCCGGAGTCTACACACCCGACACTCCCACAAGTCTGACCCCGGAGTCTACACACCCGACACCCCCACAAGTCTGACCCCAGAGTCTACACACCCGACACTCCCACAAGTCTGACCCCGGAGTCTACACACCCGACACCCCCACAAGCCTGACCCCGGAGTCTACACACCCGACACTCCCACAAGTCTGACCCCGGAGTCTACACACCCGACACCCCCACAAGTCTGACCCCAGAGTCTACACACCCGACACTCCCACAAGTCTGACCCCGGAGTCTACACACCCGACACCCCCACAAGTCTGACCCCAGAGTCTACACACCCGACACCCCCACAAGTCTGACCCCAGAGTCTACACACCCGACACCCCCACAAGCCTGACCCCGGAGTCTACACACCCGACACCCCCACAAGCCTGACCCCGGAGTCTACACACCCGACACCCCCACAAGCCTGACCCCGGAGTCTACACACCCGACACCCACACAAGCCTGACCCCGGAGTCTACACACCCGACACCCCCACAAGTCTGACTCTGGAGTCTACACACCCGACACCCCCAGCTTGCCCAACACCCACATTCCCGGGTGCCCATACTACATGTGCTGTGCCACCGACCACCTCTACCTCAATGCGCCCAAATATCACCCCAACCCCAGATCACCCCCAAGTCAAGCCTCAGCTCACCCCAAACCCCGAGGAACCTACCCACACCCCCCCAAAACCAAACACACCACATAAGCTACAGCTCAACCTCTACACACCAACCAGCCACGGCTCGCCCCATCCCCAGGGGGCCACACCTTGACCCAAGGGCATCTACAGGCCTTAAATCGCCTCAGTCTCAAAACACCAACACGCCAGAGCTCTCCCGAACCCACCACACCTCGCTCCGCACCCACCTTACCCCAGAGAACCCACCACACCTCGCTCCGCACCCACCTTACCCCAGAGAACCCACCTTACCCCAGAGAACCCACACACCTCGCTCCGCGCCCACCTTACCCCAGAGAACTCACCACACCTCGCTCCGCGCCCACCTTACCCCAGAGAACCCACACACCTCGCTCTGCACCCACCTTACCCCAGAGAAACCACAACACCTCGTTCCGCGCCCACCTTACCCCAGAGAAACCACCACACCACGCTCCGCGCCCACCTTACCCCAGAGAACCCACACACCTCGCTCCGCGCCCACCTTACCCCAGAGAACCCACCACACCTCGCTCCGCACCCACCTTACCCCAGAGAACCCACACACCTCGCTCCGCGCCCACCTTACCCCAGAGAACCCACACACCTCGCTCCGCGCCCACCTTACCCCAGAGAACCCACACACCTCGCTCCGCGCCCACCTTACCCCAGAGAACCCACCACACCTCGCTCCGCACCCACCTTACCCCAGAGAACCCACACACCTCGCTCCGCGCCCACCTTACCCCAGAGAACCCACCACACCTCGCTCCGCACCCACCTTACCCCAGAGAACCCACACACCTCGCTCTGCGCCCACCTTACCCCAGAGAAACCACCACACCTCGTTCCGCGCCCACCTTACCCCAGAGAAACCACCACACCTCGCTCCGCGCCCACCTTACCCCAGAGAACCCACCACACCTCGCTCCGCACCCACCTTACCCCAGAGAAACCACCACACCTCGCTCCGCACCCACCTTACCCCAGAGAACCCACCACACCTCGCTCCGCACCCACCTTACCCCAGAGAACCCACCACACCTCGCTCCGCGCCCACCTTACCCCAGAGAACCCACCACACCTCGCTCCGCACCCACCTTACCCCAGAGAACCCACCACACCTCGCTCCGCACCCACCTTCTCCCAGAGAACCCACCTCGCTCCGCACCCACCTTACCTCAGAGAACCCACCACACCTCGCTCCGCACCCACCTTACCCCAGAGAACCCACCACACCTCGCTCCAACTCATTACAGCTTACTCTGCACCCATCTGTCACACCTTATCCCAGAGGACCCATGCATCACCCCTTGCCCTGAGTAAATGTGCCCGCACGCCACGACCCACCCTGATCTCAATGCGCCCGCACGCTACAGCCGGACCCGATCTAAATGCACCCGCATGCCACGGCCCGCCCCAACCCACCCACCACACATTGACCCTAGGGCACCTACAGACCTTGGCTTTTCCTAGTTTCAAAACACCCCACAGTTCTCACGAACCCAGCACACAGACTGACACACCTTGCCCCCAGGGCACCAACGAATCTCTCCTCACCCTGACCCCAACGCACCCCCAAACCGGACCTCTTTCCAACCTCAGCGCACCCACATATTACACCTCGCTCTGTGCCTCGCGCTCCCAGGTGCCAAACAGGGCCACAACCTCAACTGACCTGGCTCCACACCCAGCGCACCCACGTGGCACACAGGGCCACAACCTCAACTGACCTGGCTCCACACCCAGCGCACCCACGTGGCACACAGGGCCCCAACCTCAACTGACCTGGCTCCACACCCAGCGCACCCACGTGGCACACAGGGCCACAACCTCAACTGACCTGGCTCCACACCCAGCGCACCCACGTGGCACACAGGGCCCCAACCTCAACTGACCTGGCTCCACACCCAGCGCACCCACGTGGCACACAGGGCCCCAACCTCAACTGACCTGGCTCCACACCCAGCGCACCCACGTGGCACACAGGGCCCCAACCTCAACTGACCTGGCTCCTCACCCAGCGCACCCACGTGGCACACAGGGCCCCAACCTCAACTGACCTGGCTCCACACCCAGCGCACCCACGTGGCACACAGGGCCCCAACCTCAACTGACCTGGCTCCACACCCAGCGCACCCACGTGGCACACAGGGCCCCAACCTCAACTGACCTGGCTCCACACCCAGCGCACCCACGTGGCACACAGGGCCCCAACCTCAACTGACCTGGCTCCACACCCAGCGCACCCACGTGGCACACAGGGCCCCAACCTCAACTGACCTGGCTCCACACCCAGCGCACCCACGTGGCACACAGGGCCCCAACCTCAACTGACCTGGCTCCACACCCAGCGCACCCACGTGGCACACAGAGCCCCAACCTCAACTGACCTGGCTCCACACCCAGCGCACCCACGTGGCACACAGGGCCCCAACCTCAACTGACCTGGCTCCACACCCAGCGCACCCACGTGGCACACAGGGCCCCAACCTCAACTGACCTGGCTCCACACCCAGCGCACCCACGTGGCACACAGGGCCCCAACCTCAACTGACCTGGCTCCACACCCAGCGCACCCACGTGGCACACAGGGCCCCAACCTCAACTGACCTGGCTCCACACCCAGCGCACCCACGTGGCACACAGGGCCCCAACCTCAACTGACCTGGCTACACACCCAGCGCACCCACGTGGCACACAGGGCCCCAACCTCAACTGACCTGGCTCCATACCCAGTGCACCCACGTGGCACATGGGCCTTAACCTTGGCAATCCAACGCGACACACCTGTTCCCAACCTCAGCGTGCCCACCTCTCTGCGCCCATCGCTCCCACGCAGCACACCAGACCCCAACCTTGGCGCACCCACGTCACACCTCGCTCTGCACCCACATGGCACATGGGCCCCAACCTTGACATGCCTACGCGGCACACCTGGTCCCAACCTCAGCGCTCCCAAATATCACACCTCGCTCTGCGCCCCCAGTGCACCAACACAGCACATGGGCCCCAACCATGGCACGCCCACATATCACACCCTGGTGTACAGTGTCTCTAGTTTTGGGGCGATTACAGACTCTCCCCCTCTAATACACCCCCAGCCCCTGCAGGAAGGTACCCCACAACCCCAGTGATGTCATAGTGCCCCTCAGTGATGTCACACACAGACAGGCCCCCTCCTCACCTCGGGCTCCACCACCTCATGGTAGGCGGGCGGTGGCTCGTAGCTCCTCCCCCCGCCGTACTCCAGCCCGGGCCGCTCGTTGGTCAGCAGCGCCACCGCCTCGTTGATGTCGTTGTTGGCGAGGCGCAGCGCCGTGCGGATGGCTGCCGGCTCCGAGAAGCCCATACACAGCAGGGTGGTCATGTGCTGCTCCTCCTCACTCTCCATCCCGGGCGATCCTCCTCCGCCGCCGCCACTACTCCTCACACCGCCCGCCTCACCCGAGCCGCTCTGCGCGCCGCCATCACTCCGGCCAGCCTGCCCTGGCGACACGCCCACCGCCGCCGCCGCTCTAACGTGACAGCTCACGTGACCAGCCGCCATGTTGCGCTTGGCGGAGACCTGACAGCCGAGAGTCGGAGGGGGAGCGGCCATGATGTGGTTGGCGGAGACAGAGCACGTCATGGCGTAACTGGAGGCGGGGCTGCGTGACTTGAATACTTCCATACTGTGATTGGCCGGTGTTCTGTCGAATTAGCCAACATGTCAGAAACTCCAAATACGTCACTTCCGGTTTATTTAAACCATGAGTAATTGGGGGATTAGGCAGGTCTTGCTCGCCCCGGAAGTGTGGGTGGAGTTTAGTGACATGTGATTGGATAGGAGAGGAAGTCAGCCGCCATGTTGTGATTGGCCAAATAGCTGTCCATCCGGAATGTGACGCTGACAGCCATGTTGTGGTTGGTCGGGTTCCTGTCCCAACAAAAAACTAATGCAGTGGGCGCGATAAATGACAGATCACATGACCAATCGGGACACAGGCAGCCATGTTGTGGTTGGCCAGATAGCTAGCTATCAAAATATAGTTATAGTGGATGAAACAGAATACAGATCACGTGATCAACCAGGGCGGGCGGCCATGTTGTGGTTGGCCAGATAGCTATCTATCAAAGAATAGTTATAGTGGATGAAACAGAATCCAGATTACGTCATCAACCAGGGCGGGGCGGCCATGTTGTGGCTGGCAGGGTGTGTTCTCAGCTAAAAAAATACCTAAAATCCTCAGATATTGTAAATAATCAAACTCTTCCCGCAATGTTAATCATCTAACATTTTGTAACGCCCCCGGTCACATAATGTGTGACTTCTTATGTGATTTGATAGTTTCGTATTGCATAGCTGTCAACATTCGCCAAAAAATATTTAGGGACACTTTTTTTAATGTAGGCGGAGTAATATTTTTTATTAAGGGTGGGGCATTCATTTGTAGGCGTGGCCTAGATGTAGAGAAGTGTAGATGTAGAAGCGTACCAAAAAAATGGGTGCGGTTTCAATTACGATAAATATTTGGTTAACCACCTCCCGCCCGGCCAATATGTCATATGACGTCCAGCAGGATAATATGCCGACGCGCGCCCGCAGGGGCGAGCAGCGGGGCGATCGCGACTGAAATGCCGCATCTCCGATCGTGGTAAGATGCTTCTTGCCACAGATGATCATCGCGTGAACCAGGAAGTGCCAGTAAACGGCATTCCTCGGTTCGCGCCGGCGGGGAGAGCCGATCAACAGCTCTGATGGGCACTGATTGGCATCACTGGTGGACACTGATGAGGAGGCACTGGTGGGCACAGGTTTGCAGCACAATATGGAAAGGTTCCCCCAATTGTTTTTTTTGCAGCAGAGTTGGTAGGTTAACCACTTCAATACCAGGCTTTTATATTCACCTCTATACCGGGCTTTTATATTCACCTCTATACCAGGCTTTTATTTTCACCTCCATACTGGGCTTTTATATTCACCTCTATACCAGGCTTTTATTTTCACCTCCATACCGGGAGGTCCCCTTTCGCCGCTTATAAGAACGATCAGCAGCTGTAGTGTACTGCAGTGTAGAGACAGATATTGTACTGGCCGCACTGTGAGTGTGTGAGAGGCGTGACATGAAGGGAAGCCTTGTCCATACTCGCACTGCACATAAATTCCCTCGCCAAATGCGAGGAGGTGAGTACACATTTTGAGGGCTGATATAGGAGATGATTAGAGACTGCAGACAGGCACTTTAGCGTTAAAAATATCGCCTGGAAAAAGCCTCATCTGCAATCCCAGTGTGAGAGCGCAGGTGCTTTCACACTGGAGCAGTGCGCTTGCAGGACGGAGCCAACAGTGGGTCAGAGGAGGAGCCAGCAACGGGTCAGAGGGGGAGCCAACATCGGATCAGAGGAGGAGCCAACAGCGGGTCAGAGGAGGAGCTAACAGCGGATCAGAGGAGGAGCCAACAGCGGGTCAGAGGAGGAGCCAACAACAGGGCAGAGAAGTTGCCACTGTGGGACAGAGGAGGAACCAACAGCGGGTCAGAGGAGGAGCCAACAGCGGATCAGAAAAGGAGCCAAAAGCGGGTCAGAGGAGGAGCCACTGTGGGACAGAGGAGGAACCACTGCGGGACAGAGGAGGAGCCAACAGCAAATTAGAGGAGGAGCCACTGCGGATCAGAGGAGGAGCCAAACAGAGGGTCAGAGGAGGAGCCAACAGCGCGTCAGAGGAGGAGCCACTGCGGGACAGAGGAGGAGCCAACAGCGGGTCAGAGGAGGAGCCACTGTGGGTCAGAGGAGGAGCCAACAGCGGATCAGAAAAAGAGCCAAAAGCGGGTCAGAGGAGGAGCCACTGTGGGACAGAGGAGGAGCCACTGCGGGACAGAGGAGGAGCCAACAGCAAATTAGAGGAGGAGCCACTGCGGATCAGAGGAGGAGCCAAACAGTGGGTCAGAGGGGGAGCCAACAGCGCATCAGAGGAGGAGCCCCTGCGGGACAGAGGAGGAGCCAACAGCGGGTCAGAGGAGGAGCCACTGTGGGACAGAGGAGGAGCCAACAGCGGATCAGAAAAGGAGCCAAAAGCGGGTCAGAGGAGGCGCCACTGTGGGACAGAGGAGGAGCCACTGCGGGACAGAGGAGGAGCCAACAGCAAATTAGAGGAGGAGCCACTGCGGATCAGAGGAGGAGCCAAACAGTGGCTCAGAGGAGGAGCCAACAGCGCGTCAGAGGAGGAGCCACTGCGGGACAGAGGAGGAGCCAACAGCGGGTCAGAGGAGGAGCCACTGTGGGACAGAGGAAGAGCCAACAGCGGATCAGATAAGGAGCCAAAAGCGGGTCAGAGGAGGAGCCACTGTGGGACAGAGGAGGAGCCACTGCGGGACAGAGGAGGAGCCAACAGCAAATTAGAGGAGGAGCCACTGCGGATCAGAGGAGGAGCCAACAGCGCCTCAGAGGAGGAGCCACTGCGGGACAGAGGAGGAGCCAACAGCGGGTCAGAGGAGGAGCCACTGTGGGACAGAGGAGGGGCCAACAGCGGGTCAGAGGAGGAGCCACTGCAGGACAGAGGAGGAGCCACTGCGGATCAGAGATGACAGTTGATCTTTAAAAATTATGATTTAAATCAAGCCTTTTTACTAGAGATTTAAATCAAATCCACCCCGGGTGCTACTGATAGAAAATAGAAGATACTGGTAGAAAAATAAAAGCTAAGTTGAGGAAAGAGTTAATTGGGACTGATTAAGGTTATCTAGGGGTTAATAAAGATATATTATGAATATATCTTACTTTAAGAAATGTAACTGTAAATGTAATGTTTCTTTCTATGATCTACATCTGAATGAAATAGTAAATACAAAGTAACAACACATCGATTCATTGTAATCTCTCATTGATATTGCGCACTCTCTACAGGTGTCAGGACCAGTGGCGCTGCGTCCATAAAGGGGGCATGGCGCTGCCCCCTCTCTTCTGACACCTCTTTATCACCATAGATAGATTCATGCATTGCATGAATTGATGGGTACAATGGCAGCAATTTATGGGCACAGTAACGGCAATTGATGGGCACAGTAGCGGCAATTGATGGGCACGCTGGCAGCAATTGATGGGCGCACTGGCAGCAATTGATGGGCACAGTGTCAGCAAATGATGTACATATTGCCAGCAATTGATGGGCACAGTGTCAGTAATTGATGGGCATACTGTCAGCAAATGATGGGCATACTGTCAGCAATTGATGGGCACAGTGTCAGTAATTGATGGGCACACTGGCAGCAATTGATGGGCACAGTAGCAGCAATTGAGGAGCCCACTGGCAGCAATTGATGGGCACAGTAGCGGCAATTGATGGGCACAATGTCAGCAATTGATGGGCACAATGGCGGCAATTGATGGGCACAGTAGCAGCAATTGAGGAGCCCACTGGCAGCAATTGATGGGCACAGTAGCGGCAATTGATGGGCACAATGTCAGCAATTGATGGGCACACTGGCAGCAATTGATGGGTACAGTGGCTGTGTTTGATGGCACAGTGGCAGCAATTTATGGGCACAGTGGTTGTGTTTGATGGGCACAGTAGTGGCAACTGATAGGCACAGTGGCAGCAATTGATGGGCAGAGTGGCTGCGTTTCATGGCACAGTGGCTGCAATTTATTTTATTTTTTTCTCGGTTTGTTTGCACCCCCCCAAAAAAATTTGAGCACCAGCCGCCACTGCACAGAATCCTCCATTTTGACAGCTGCTCCTGCTGTGTAATACAAAACAATTGCTGGCTGTCATTTTGACAGCCGGTAATTGCCAGTAATAGTCACAGGAGGCGCTGCAGAAGAGGAACAGGATGTAATAGATGCAACCTAACTAGTGTTGAGCAGAATATGCCATATTCGATTTCGCGATATATGTCGAATATATAGTCGAATATTCGAGATATATTCGCTAAATACGAATATTCGTGATATTTTTTGGAAATTAAATTATTGCGAATTTTCGCTATTGCGAATTTTCGCTAATGCGAATGCGAATTGCGAATGCGAATGCGAAATTTCGAGAAATGCGGAATGGAGCACTCTGATTGGCTCAGAATATTCGTGATATATTACAATACACAATAATTGCGAATATTCGGCAAATGCGGAAGGAGCACTCTGATTGGCTCAGAATATTTGTGATATATTACAATATAAAATAATTGCGAATATTCGAGAAATGCGGAATGGAGCACTCTGATTGGCTCAGAATATTCGTGATATATTACAATATAAAATAATTGCGAATATTCGAGAAATGCGGAATGGAGCACTCTGATTGGCTCAGAATATTCGTGATATATTACAATATAAAATAATTGCGAATATTCGAGAAATGCGGAAGGAGCACTCTGATTGGCTCAGAATATTCGTGATATATTACAATATAAAATAATTGCGAATATTCGAGAAATGCGGAATGGAGCACTCTGATTGGCTCAGAATATTCGTGATATATTACAATATAAAATAATCGCGCGATATCGCTATTGCCAAATAATCGCATTGCGATTTTTCGGCAATATAAAATGAGCGCTGCAGCTACTCGGCCCAAGGTCTCTAATCATACCAGCAATGCTTTTAGACGTCGATGGGGATCTCTAGGATGTGATCTGTTCTAAAAAAAAAATTGAAAACATTCGAATATTCGAAATAGCGAATATTCGCCGCGATATTCGTGTTATTCGCGAATACTCGAATATGCAATATTCGTAGCGAATATTCGCAATGCGAATATTCGTGAGCAACACTAAACCTAACAACTTTATTGATTTTTTTTATAAGCTCGATCTCTTATGTTTAAAATCCTTGAGTAATTAAAGTCCTATACATATCACTGATTCGCAGCCGTCTATCAAGGTTGTATTTCAGTCTCAGCCCAACGCCAGTAAGAAAATGTCGCGTACACAAATCGCATTACACCAGAAGATCCCGGGGGGGGGGGGGGGGATTTTCCTGTTCTCAGTGTCACTGACATCTCCCCATCTGATTTTTCATCACGGTGTGACCGGGCCGGACTCCATCTCGCA